>JASDQU010438803.1:55568-67801 GCA_032191745.1 Picea mariana | reverse complement strand
TCTACCCTCAAATATCTAGTCAACAAGCCAGTGTTAGGGGGGAGGATATGTGGATGGTCTTTTTTATTCCAAGAATTTTATTTCGAAGTGATAGTCAAACAAGGGAAGCTGAATGCATGGCCACATCAAACAAGGGAAGCTGAATGCATGGAACCTACCAACTTGGAAGACAACTTACCTGATGCACATCTATTTTCAGTACAAGTAGTTGGTGAATACTTTGATGATATTATGAAATAATTAAGTACAAGGATTGTGCCACAAGATTTTAACACCACACAAATGTTACACATTATTTTCTTCACCCCTATTATTGTTAATTATGTAAACCTATCCATTTTGTTTAGAAGGATCAGTTGCCTTAATCCCTGAAAAAGAATGAAGATACTTTTTCCCAGAGAGATGAAATGATACTTTTCCTTTGTCAAAAACCTTATAAAAATGGATCATCGCACCTTACTTACTGTTAAAGGTGTGACGATCTAGGATCGTCGCAGGTTTCACCAAAGTGGCCTACGACATCATCACAGTTTGCTCAATTTTAAGGGTGCAGTGATTTTCGTACGAAGGAAAAATAGCATCTTCTCAACGTTTCTAGAAGAGAAGCTTCTGAGGTGAGGTAGCCTCTGATCGGTTTGGATCTGAGTCGCATCCCTGATCTCATGGGATCATTCTAACCTCTTCACCCTATCCTTTTCAGCTTATAAAAGGAGGGGAGTTCTCATGGGGAAAGTTAGCTTTTGGAGTTGGAAAGTTCTTGAGTTTTGTAGCTTGGAGATTTTGGAGCTTATATGTTGGCTTTGAGATTTGCTTTGTCAAGATAGATTGTTGATCTCAGAATCTGTGGAGCAGAAGTGTGTGGGAAGCAAGAAACTATTGAAAGGAACCTGACAACATCAAGGCATCTGGTTGTATAGTTTCCACATTCTTTAATACAGTGATATATTTCTTTCACATAAAATTGGTTCTTTTTTATTGTATGACTTCTTGAGCACATACATAGGTTTTGTTGAGTATACGTTGTTGCTTTCACTTCATTGGCTTGTGTCTTTTTACAGTTTCAACATTCCATAAGCCTTGAAATGGAGTGAGGATGACACTAGTGAGGACAAACGACATTTAAAAGGTATGTCATTTATCTCTTGTTAGTTAGTATGTTTGATGATTAAAAATTAGGGGAAGTTCTATATTCTGTCTTGTTTTGTTCTAGTTTCGGGGTGAAACTAGGGAGATCTGTTTGTGTCCGCACTTACCGATTTGTCCGATAAAAAAATTGGTGACTCCACTGGGGAACGAATTTTTTTCCTAGTTTGTCTTGATTTCTTGATTTGATTTCCTGGGTTCTGTTTTCTGAGTCACTGGGAGATCCAGATGAACTCTTTGACTGTTTAAAGTCACTGGAAAACCTTCTTGCTTTTCATTTTTTCCATTTCTCCTTTGATCGTCGCACCCTTCTTTGAGGGACAGTGCGATGATTTAGGATCAACGCACTCTTCCTATTATACACATTGGGATGTCGTTGCACTGTAATTTTCTCTGCCCCACGAAGATCTAGGATCACCTCACTCTGTTAGCCTGATAGCCTGCGACGATTGTGTGAAAAAATGATTTTTGATGGTTTTTCTTGCCCAGATCTTAGATATGGTTTTGGGGTGATTTGTTGGGTCTGATTATAGTCTGCTTGACATCTTTGAATCTACTTTTAGCTATCTTTGAAACAAAAAATTGCAATATCTTGCTTTGCACTAGTTTGGGGACATCCTTGCATTTGAAGTAGCAAAATTGCATGGTTTTTGGCGTTTTTGGCATTTTTGGCTCATTTCTTGAAGATCTTGATATTGATGAGTTTAATAAAATTTTGGGACATTATGCATCTGGGAATGATAAACGTTTTCTCCTTCTCGTAATATATCTTTCATCGAAGTAAAATATTTTCATTCTCGTTTATTTGCATTGTTTAGAGTCGGTCAAAACATCATTTAGTCCACGCCATTTTCCCCTTGATTAAACAACAACCTTAAAATACAATGCTTATAAAAAATGATTAGACGTTTTTATATTTGTTGGTAGAAAACCGACATTAGATTAGTTGTAGGGATTTGGAATAGGTGTGAAAGATAACTTTCCAAAGCTGCAAAAAAACATAGAATCTCGCGTTAGGGAGCGGTAAAATCCACTTGCTACATTTTGTTCCAGAAATCCCTTCTAACACAAGGTTCAATCATGAGGTTGCATTAGGATTGGCATAGTTACTCACCCTGCTTTGTTGGTCTTAGTGTAGAGATTGCGCGTATTATTGGGGGTCACTTGAGAAGAAAATTCTGTTGGGACCTTTTCAAGTTGATTTCGGGCTTAGATACCCTGCCTTTGTGTGTGGATTGGACTGTCGATTGTTTCCCCATGCATCATTGTCATAATTGGTAACCTTAGTGACCTATCTCTTTAGGGTCTTTACACAAGGTGATTGTGGAGGGGCAAGTATTCACGTTACCTGGAATCGACATTGGCCAAACTCAATCAAGCTCCTTGGAGGGTATACCCACATTTATGTGTGGGACCTTGCACCAAGGCGTAAGTCCATTAAGAAGGTCATCAACGTAACTTTTCCACCCACTCTATCTCAACCCCTTCTTACCTTGTTCTCGCAACATTGCATTTCATCACCAACTAGTGCGTTCACTGTGAGAAGGTTTTGTTTGCTTGCTTTCTTACTATATTTTTAGTGTGTGTTGTTTGTTTTCCATAGCAGACTCTAAGTTAGATATATTTTTTATGGTGTCAGTTCCCAAAATGACCAATGAAGGAACCCCTGCTCTAGGGGAACCTTTTTTTTTCCTTCTTACAGAAACATTGGTCCTCCTCAAATCGCTACTTTGAGCCTTCCAGGCCTCATGATTGGATTTCCAGTGTGGTTGTTTTCCACTCAGGTAATCCCGAATGCAGTAAGTGCTTCGGTCATAAGCGCTTCCCCCCAGGAACATCAACCTCATGTTGATCCTTCACCTTCTTCGCCAGTAAGTTCTTCTTCACCTTCTTTAATTGCAAGGTCTTCTTCTGTTTCATCTTCTTCACCAAGTGAAAGATAGTAACCCGGTGGATAAGAAGAAGAATAAAAGGAAGATTAAGAAGAAGAAAATAAGCAAGGGTCCAAATTTCCAACCACTTCCATACATGTTGGAAACCAACCGGTTATTGATAATTGTGTTGGGAGTGTTGATGGTTCCAAGATCACCCAAACAACCTGTAATCCCAATTACCCTTGTCATCTTTGTAAGGGTATCCATCTTCTTAAGGATTGCCCTGGTCTGTCCAAGGTTATAGAAGCATGTTCTACGCTCCCTCGCCAACCCATGTCGTCAACCTCTGAACAACATGTTGATGACCTCCCGCCAACTAGTTAAGATATTGTTGGGAAGAAGAAAAGTAGAGTCAATTTCTCATGTAGGTTATGCGGAGGGAGTCATCAAACTCACCTTTGCCCTCATATGGATGAAGCCTCGAAATTACTAGAAGACATGAATATTTCCCAGCCTCAACTTCCAGCTGCTTATCGCAAGCTTACTCTCGACCCACCTGTAATTGATGGAATGATCAATTTGGTCCATTCATCGGTTAGTCTAGTTGATCATGTAGTCAATCTGGTCACGTCCTCAGTTGAACCAGTTGAAAAAGTGGTCGATTTGATCCCATCACCGATCGATCCCACTCTCCCGTTAGAGAGTGTCACCCAAACAGTCGATCCATTTCCTTCCGTCGACCCCATTCTCCCCTTGGAGAATGTAACTCATGTAGTCAATCTGATCTCGTCATCGATCGATCCTACTCTCCCGCTAGAGAGTAAACCTGATATCGCTCATGTTTTTCTCGTTGATACAGACTCTATCATGTTGGGGGGTATTCCTCCTTCTCCCTTGGAATCCCCTCCTAGTAATGAGGCATCATTTCTTATTGGGGTGCGCTAACTAGACCTCGTCTTCCCTCTCACATTCCTTTCTAGATTATAGTACAGGTTGGTGGTCAAGATGTTCCTCAGATGCTGATAGATGAAGGTGCATCCGTTAGTATTTTTTCCTCTATTGCTTGGCAAGCTTTGGGTTGTCCTCATCTTACCTTGGTTACGCAGAATCTGTTAGCTTTTAACAGAAGAACCAGTCAACCTTTATGGATCCTTCCTCAGTTTCCCATAATTTTGGAAGGGAAAACTGTCTTTATTGATGTCATGGTAGTCCAAGACCCCTTGGATTTCTCTTTTCTCCTTGGGAGAGACTATGTCTATTCCATGAAAGCTATTGTGTCCACTCTTTTTCGTGTGATATATTTCACTCACAATGGAAGAATTGTGACTATTGATCAACTTTCATTCATTCATCTAGACTTCATGACCTCCCTAAATAGTTTGTATATACTGATGGTATCGCCCCCGCCATAGGTCAATTATGTGTCGTTTTCTCCCATGCCTTCAGTTGTTGATGCATATGAGCCTCTCACTATAAGCTCAATCTCTTATGACTTGGATCTGGTATTTGACATGGTGATCTCTTCGGTAGGGCTATTCGAGCCTGGCCTGCTTACCCTTGTCGCGACTCTCGACATGTGTTCCTTCCAAAGTGTGTTTCTTTTATCCAATGAAGATCTCTTGGAAGCCATGAATGATTTTTGTCCCTTGACATGGTGTCCTTCCGGAGCATTGTCCTCTTGGAAGACATGATCAAGAAGAGAGCTTTGAGCATGTCTTTTTTTATTTCAAGCTCATTAAAATATGAAACCAGCTTTGAGCATGGTTTTTTGATTTCAAGCTCGTTAAAAAATGAAACAAAGCTTACACGCATAGTTCTTGTTCCTGTGTCAAGCTCGTTAAGATGAAATAGTTTTCCCTCTCTCTGTTTGAGTCAAGTCCTTCGTCTAGTATTTGAAGCTTCATTTCATTCACATATGCAGTTGGACGAAATGAAGCTTGGGGGGGATTTTCTTACAGCCTCTAGACTTCATGCTGAAGTTGATTCGCTAGCTTCTTAAGCTGGGGAAAAAGTACCAACCATCCCTGGGTTATGCATTGGGAAGTCGCAAGAATAGTTTTCCTCTAGTTCAAACTTGTGTAAAAATGAAACCACCTACCTCAAGCATAGTTTCCTCTGGTTCAAGATTATGTAAAAATGAAACCAGTCCAAGCATAGTTTTGTTTAGTTTTAATCTTGTGTAAAAATAAAATCTATCCCAAGCATAGTTTTGTTTTGTTTTAAGCTTGCGTAAAAATGAAAACAATCTTGAGCTTAGTCTTTGTTCTTTCTCATTCTCGTAAATCAATGAGAATGTAACTGAGTAGAATTTTATCACTTTTTCAGACTCGTAAAGGTTATATAAAAAAGGAACCCCCTAGAGTTCCCTTTAAGCTCTTTTCAGACTCTCTAAACATGAAAATATTGTCGAGCGATATTGTTCTTTTCACGCTTGTTAAAGTATTAGAAAGCACATATGTTGAGAGGTAGTTTATCTCATTTTCGGTATCATCAGACTACTTTACGAAAAAGGACATTTTTGAGTTTCCTTTAAGTGTTTTCCAGACTCTCTAAACATGAAAAACCCCTGAGTTTTCTTTCTTTGGACTCATAAAACAAACATCGAAAGGCCCATGTGGGATCGAACCACTCCTTCCTAGGGTTCGTTAAACATACTCCGAGGGACTCATCCAAAGGATGAGTTTACAGTTCAAGCATATGTTATCCTCCTCAATATTGAGTAAAAATAAATAGGTACTCGCCATAAATGGTGGGGGGGGAATTGGGAAAGAAATGTGTCTAAACCTATACTCTATGGAAGATTTGTTTTTGTACATGACACCGTTTCACTCGCTTTGTGTCTAGGCTGGAAAACCCACTTTTCTCTTGATCATACTCCATTATAAGATTACAAATTGGTCTGTGATCCTTGTTGTTGAGTCATTTTTTCCAAGATAGTTGTCACGTCGTCAATATGTTCAAAGAAAAGTTCAACCCAGAAAGCATTCCATTGCATCGCCCATTTCTACAGTCCTTAAGCCTTCTATTGTGTCGACCATCCTTGAGTCAGTCTTGAATCACATGTTACTCTGATCTACTTCAAATCTTGCTATCTGTTTCGTGTCATTGATGGGGGATACATTAAGGCCCTCCTGTGACGAGTCTTTTCCTGTCGACTTCAACTTATTATCCAGGAATTAGACTTAGAAATTGATTGGTACCTTGGAACTTCCATGCCTTAATGGCAGGTTTCCTCGCTTTCGACAATGGGTTTTCATTATTGACCCCTGATTGGGAGATTCTGCTGAGTGTTCGACTTCAGCTCACAAATTCACACCCGTTGGATTGTACTAGTGTACCTTGGGAGTCATTGATATTAATGGTGATTTATCTCGCACTTATTAATGGTATTCACTAATCACCAGTAATCAAGTGGTTTCTACCATGTTCGACTTCAGCACATGTATTCTCATGGTTAGATTCATACTATAGAGTGGTGGAGATGAAGACCCTGGATCTTTTCTAACAGATTCAGGTTGCGTTGGAGTATATTCAGATTGTATTGTTGCATAGATCCACAGTGTATGTCTCATGGCTATGTTCAAATTTGATTCTTTAACACATAGATCCACAATGTATTTTTGGTGGCTATATTCATATTTGAGTCATATTGGCATGGATCCATAGTGGATGTTTGGTGGCCATGGCCTATCTTACTTGACATGGATCTTTGCATATCGACATTTATGCTTTGATTCCTTTGTATTCTAAGTATGGGAATGCCTACCTCAGTGATGATATATTATTGTACTTTATTTCCTTGTTTGTTGCCAGGTTTCTGACCGATGTGTTCCTTCTTCCCTACACACACTCGACAAAGTATTTCATCTATCACTCTGTTCTAACTTCATACTTTGGGGAGCTCTCTGTTACAAATTATTTTCATCACTCCTATGAATTTTAATGATGTAAACCTATCATTTTTCTTTAGAAGGATCAGTTGCCTTAATCCCTGAAGAAGAATACTTTTTCCTAGAGAGATGAAATTATACATTGCCTTTGTCAAAAACCTTATAAAAATGGATCGTCGCACCTTTATTAGTGTTAAGGGTGTGACGATATAGGATCATCGCAGGTTTCACCATAGTGGCATGCGACGTCATCGTAATTTGCTAAGTTTTAAGTGTGCGGCGATTTTTGTACGAAGGAAAAAGAGCATATTATCAACGTTTCTAGAAGAGAAGCTTCTGAGGTGAGGTGGCCTCCGATCGGTTTGGATCTATTTCGCATCCCTGATGTCATGGGATCATTCTAACCTCCTCACCCTATCCTTCTTAGCTTATAAAAGGATGGGAGTTCTCATGGAGAAAGTTATCTTTTGGAGTTGGAAAGTTCTTGAGTTTTGTAGCTTGGAGTTTTTGGAGCTTGTATGTTGGTTTTGAGCTTTGCTTTGTCAAGACAGATTGTTGATCTCAGAATCTGTGGAGAAGAAGTGTGTGGGAAGCAAGGAACTATTGAAAGGAACCTGACAACATCAAGGCATTTGGTTGTATCTTTCTTCCACATTCTTTAATACAGTGATATATTTATTTCCCATAAAATTGGTCCTATTTTATAATATGACTCCTTGATCACATACATAGGTTTTGTTGGGTATATGTTGTTGTTTTCACTTTGTTGGCTTGTGTCCTTTTACAAGTTCATCATCCTATAAGCCTTGAAATGGAGTGAGGATGACACTAGCGAGGACAAATGACATTTAAAAGTTATGTCATTTATCTCTTTTTAGTTAGTATGTTTGATGATTAAAACTTAGGGGAAGTTTTATATTCTGTCTTGTTTTGTTCTAGTTTCGGGGTGAAACTAGGGAGATTTGTTTGTGTCCTCACTTATCGATTTGCCCGATAAAAGAAGAAGAAAAATATAGTAGTCAGAGTTTCATACTATAAACTTATTGCAAGACACTTATATAAAATGGGCGCAGATAGTATTTTGAGAAGATGTGTACTAGAACATGAAAGGCCCAAAATTTTGGAAGAAGCTCATGAAGGTATAACTAGAGGACACTATGTAGGAAAATATACCATGCAGAAGGTATTGCATGTAGGATTATGGTGGCAAATAGTACATAAAGATGCCAAGGAATATTGTCATAAATGTGATTTTTGTCAGAGGGTTGGAAAACCTAATAGAAGAGATGAGATACCTCTGAGACCACAAATAACTTTGCAGGTGTTTGACAAATGGGAAATAGAATTTGTTGGACCAATTAATCCACCAGCAAAAATTTCAGGAGCTAGATATATTATTAATGTGACTGAATGCTTAACAAGATGGGCAGAAGTAACACCAGTCAAAGACTGCAGCGCAGAGACAACAACACACTTCTTGTTTAAGAAAGTGATCACCATATTTGGATGTCCAAGGATTTTGATGAGTGACCAAGGAACTTACTTTATCAACAATACCATCAGGTCTATGACTAAGGAGTTTGAATTATATCACCAGAAGAATAAACCATACCATCCTCAGAAAAATGGAACAGTAAAAGCCTTCAATAAGATCTTGGAGAATGCTCTGAGAAATATTTACAATATCAACAGGGATGATTGGGACTTGAAAATACCAGCAGTACTATGGTCATATAGGACTACATGTAAGAAGTTGACAGGAAAAATACCATTCAGGTTGGTGTATGGGCAGGAAGCAGTGGTTCCATTAGAATTTATAGTACCCAGTATGCGTGTAGCAACAATTACCAACATGATAGAAAGAGGCGTAGTAAAGGAAATGTTAAGTCAACTAATGGAAATCGAAGAGGATAGGATTCTAGCAGGATTTCATCGGGAAGTACAGAAAGCAATAGACAAAGCCTGTCATGATAGGCATATTGAGAAGAAGAGTTTTGAGGAGGGATACCTAGTCCTTCTCTATGACAGTAATTTTTTTCAACATTCTGGTAAATTTAGAATGCATTGAATAGGGCCATATGAAGTAAATATTATCACATATGGGGGATCTATGCAACTAAAGGATTTGGGAGGAACATAAATCAAATGAATGATCAACGGTAGTCGGCTGAAACTATACAAGGACAATAGACCTACTAACTCTTAAAAGTCACAGCGCGGTGAGAAAGGCATGTATATAGTGTACTATAGCAGAGATTCAGACATAAAAATGAGAAAAACAAATAAAAAGAGGAAAAAATAAATACAAAAATAGAAAATAAAGAAAATACAAAAATATTGGGAAAGATCGTGCACAAAAATAGTAGACTCAGCGCAACAAAAAGGAAAAATAATGGCACGCAGCATATGGTTGGTAGAAAGCAAAACATTGTGCACTAAGGAAAAGTTACGACGCACTAAGGAGAAGTACAACACACCGAAAAAGGGGCCAACGGTCGGAAAAGAGAAAAATGACTGTTAGGGACAAAAGGCACGAATTAGGGCATTTATGGAATTGAATGAATAATACTTGACAAGCTTCAACACATTAATCACAACCAAATAAACTCTCTGAGATGATTCAGGGCAATAATGACACCCTCTATATAAAGGAGAAACACGAGACAAACAAGACTTATTGTGAAATTTCAAACCTCTGAAGCTACATATGAGAGGTGAACAAGGAAGTAAAGAAATTTGAAGCAGTGGAAGTTTAATCCAGAAAGAAAGAAGTGCCCACAATGGCACTTCCAAAGGTTGGCACACCAATTCAAACAACACGCAAAACCCGAAGCAGTCTTCAGTCACCACAAGAAACTATAGAGGTGGAGCAGGAAATGGCATAGGGAGAGGGAATTATTGATGTCGATGAAATTCCCTTGCCCCAGGTTGAACAAGTGAGTGTGACACTGGTAGAAGAAGAGGAACAAGCCCCACTGATGGTTAGGATGGAGATTGACTCGCACGAAATTGCATAGATGCATGAAACAATCGGCGCAGGCAACCTACATCAACCTGTGAGGGTCGGAGTAGCCCACAGAACAAATGGGGGTGCCAACGAGCGGACAAAGGTTGTTGGGCTGAGACCACAACCTGTGGTAGGGTCTGCACAATAGGAGGAAGGACAAGTGGAATATATTTCATGGAAAATAGAGTCGGGCACGGAAGACAGAGGTGTAGAGGTTGGGACCTCTAGCGCGCCAGTAAGAAGAAAGGGAAAACAGACCATCGCGCAGTCCTCACGCAAGCATCCCGACGCAGCAATTGTGCTACCGCACATTCCAGAGGGGGTGTAGACCACACCAACCGTACTTGGGTGCATGGAAAGGCTAAGATACTCAGACCACGATGTGGCCGAGACTGAAAAATTCCCAGAATTTGCACAACAAGTATACATGGATATCATAGGTACAAAACCATTTGGAGACCCCATGGAAATAATGGGCAACAATCCTGAAAAACACAAGAATATTGAACCTTGTAGATATTCCCCACTTCGGGAGGGGGAAGAATTGAATAACTGCGTCAAGCACCTGATGGAAGTCCTCCATGGAGGCTTCATATGGATGGAGGAACCCATGTCCATCGACGTGGAACTAATTTATTTCATCACAGGTCTACCATCAATGGGAGAGAGTCTCGCATAGTACCTAGACGAAAAGACAAAAGAAAATGCTCGCACCGAGGAAATGAAGAAAACATACAGGACGGAGAGAGGCTCGTGCCGAATTATTATTAAAAGAATCAACAATGAAGCCACGAGGATGGCCACAAAACTAATGGCGTGCAAATTTCTACACAAGTGTTGTAAGGAGGATGTCCTTGCAGGGGTTGTCGTAGTTTTAGCTTAGTGTGCAAATGGCACCATGCTCAGCTAAGCCCCATATCTGTTGAACTTGTTCCTCGACGACTTCAAGGACATGCAAGACTTGGGAATAAAGTTCCACTATTCATGGTTGATAATTCTGATCGCACTAATCAGGTGGAAAGAGCCTCCCTACTCTTATTCTTGTTATAGAGTAGGTTGTTGTCACGCAATGTGGTACACATCCATGGGAAGCACGTCGGATCCCAAGAGAAGAAGTGGAAATGCGGGTACCTTTGTGCGGTACCTCAACGACATTCAAGATAGCATAGCCAAAACCTAGAGGATCACGCCAGAAGTAGTCATGCGGTATCAATGCATAGACATCTTTAAGGCCACGCACCACAATATGTGGATCCAAGAGCATAGGGATCTAGCAAAAGAATGGTTGCAACTTCGGTTCTGCATCAGGGCAGAGGAAGTTGAAATGGAAATGTGTGACTGGCAAGATGACTAGAAGATCCAAGTTATTACCAAGGAAATGCCAAAGGGAAAGGAAGTAGAGGCAGGGTCGTCCAAGACACCTGCAGGAGACAGCGTTGCGGCCAAAAAGAAAACACAACAGGGGAAGACCAATCAAAAGCCAGCACAGTAAAAGAAGGGAAATGCTCCAAAGAAAGATGTGCATTCAGGGAAGAAGGACACTACCCCGTCACATGAAGAACAAGGAGGGGAGGACATAGGGACATAAGAAACCCCTTCATAGTCCATCCATAAGAAACAGGGCCACCCAAGCGACCAATTATACACATAGGGGGGTCGCGCAAGAAGGCCAAGGCTCACAAGAAAATACATGAGTACACAATCACTAAGGACAATGTCAATATTGTCACAGAGAGAGTATAGGATTGTGCAGCCGAGGAGTTTGAAGAGGTCGAGCACCAAAGAGGCAAAATACATAATGATTTGGCCGACATCAAGCAAGTCCTCGAACAAATAGAAGCAGCACAAAGGCATGAAAGGGGAACATGACCCATCCCCTCAGTGACATAAGTAGAGGAAAGGGCCACACCGAGAAAACAAGACACCATCCAGACCATCGCGTAGGTGAGTCCAAGCTTCCAAGTAACACTAGACATGTTGCAGATGGACAAGGTCATAGCCTAGACACCACTTAAGGATATGGCACAGATACAGTTGGTACTGGCGAAGATACCAACCAAGGAATTGTACAAAATTCAAGTCAGTGTCGCACAGGAAGTGCAATCGCGCGCAAGGACAGATGCGGCAGAATTGTAGGAAACTGGGAATGGAAAGGATGCCCTGGAATTGGTAGTCGAGTAGGTAAATTTTGAGACAAAAGAGGAGAAACAGTGCGCAGAAAATTTTGAACAGAAGCTGAAGGAAGTCTTTATAGGGATTCCAGACAGTGCGCAAACAACCACGAGCATTGCGGAAGAACAAATCCAAATCATCGCACAG
>JASDQU010438802.1:82364-106933 GCA_032191745.1 Picea mariana | reverse complement strand
TTGGCTCATTACCCCTTAATTGGGGCATATTATATTAGTAATGTTATTTTATTTATGTCGGCTTTAGGCCATTAGTTGTAATTATACCTCCTAGTCTTCTATATATATCAAGGAGGCATTTTCATTTTGAATCATCTTGTACTTGAACATTTAAGTGGGGTAAAAGGAGGTTTCCCCCTCGAAGAGGCTTATTATATGAAATCATCTCTTTTTCAAGGCGTTGAGTACTTTTTCTGAGATTTTTCTATGCTATATTGATGTTTGGTTCTTAACAAAAGATAGCTTGGCCTTATGGGGCACAAGTACTTTGGTGCAATATGAAGGGTGGGGGCCCCATGGGTGGGTTTTTGTGTTAGGTGAGTGAATGGGGGATTTATATGAATATGGTCAACTAATATTTGGAGGATATGGGGGGTAATGAAAATTTGGAGGTGCATTCAGTAGAATCAACCCAAAACATATAGAAAGGTGGGATTCCAGGTGTAAAGAGGCCCACAATATGATGAGGAGAAAAATGAGTTATTATTCTTGGACATGAGAACTATTGTGGACTCCATTTGTCTATGGGATAAAACATAATGATTTTCATGGTGCTTGAAGGCTACAAAATATGTGAGACAACTCATGTGGTTGAATATAAGAAACTACCAGCAATGTTAACACCTGAACACATAGGGGGCTAGGTGAAGGTGTTGTATTACCGGGTGTTGGAAACCTAAAGGTATATGTCGTAGGGTGATATTGGTACATGTAATTGTTATTAGAGGGATTTCCTATATGCCGTTTTGAATCATATAGATGAAGGGACCATGGGATGGTTGTATGGTATGTGCTATGAGGTTGTCAATGAGTACCTGCCTGCAAAAATAAAATACCTAAAGTGAAAATTATTTGATAGTAAAGAACACATTACAAAGATTTGAAAAAATATATAGTAAGAAATTGTACATGTTCTCATGTCCCTGGAATCCTTTAGAGGGCTCATAGTCTAGGAAGAGGGGTGAAGCCAAGGGGGCTTAAGCCCGATGAAATATTATAATAATATTTCCTAAAGTCAAATTTCATGGTATATGATTTTATCCTGAGTTCCTAAGAGTGAGGAACATATCACCAAGTGGAGAACATGTAGTTCTTAAATTGACAAGTGTCAAGTTAATGATATGCAAATATATTGTTGAGAACTTAGTGTAATTCTTAGTTTTTCCCATTTCATTCTTGCAATAACTTTCTCATGTTCACTATGTCATCTACCTTCCATAATTGTAATTTGGAGCTATTTTGAGGAGTAACCTAATATAATTCAGCTGAAGAGATGGGTTGCCAATCCCATGAGTTGTTGAAGAGGCGGTTTGTCAGGCTCGTGAGCAGTTGAAGAGGTGGGTTTTAAAGCCTGTAAGCTATTGAAGAAGTGGTTTTTCAAGATCATAAGAACTTCTCTCCAAGTGAGATAATTGAAGGGAATTAATTCTCCTAAGGTGCCAAGATGCGACTATAGGAATCTGAGACTTCTTATCGAGCCTGTAGCAGAAGCCCTAGAAGGGAAGTGGGGTAGTTGAAGGTTTGTTGAGCATTTAAGGGGCACACTTCCTGGGGTGGGAGAAGCATGTGGGTAATGAGGGACTATAGGCATTTTTATTGAGCTGGCACTTGAGCCTATGTGTTTTTGGTTTTTGACAGAACTTAGCTTGGCTTAGGAATCATTTGTCCTGGTGGAGTTTTATGCCCAACTTGAGGGTGATATGCTACTGAGATTTTATGAGTAGTAGAGTCTATGGCTAGGAGGAATGTATGAGGCATTCACATAGTTGGTGAATTTGCAACAAAAGATAAGTGTCTTCAGTGTATTTTTATTTAATTATTGTGTGTATAATTGTGTATTTTTGTTATGAGTTTTCCGACATTATTATGCATGCAATTGTTTATTGTAGTCTGTCTAATTTTTGCATATTTAGAGTAATTTTTATTTTAATTATTCGTATCATAGTTGGTAATTTCATGGGGCATTTCCTAGCTCGGGGTTGGGAATGTTACTACCTGGTATCAGAGAAAAAAATAAATTGATTTGCTAGTAGTGGGGACATTACAATGAGGTAACAAGACTCAACTAGGTGGATGGGTACATTACAATGTGGTATCATAGCCACAAGTTCAACACTTAGATTGTATGGGCCATAGAAAAATCATTGAAACTGAGTTTTTAGAGTATTCATGCCAACTATTCAACAAAATGTTTCAAAGGGATTTATGAAACATGTTTTTCAAAATGACTACGGTGAAATTAGGGAAATTACATGAGTAATTCAAGAAAAATAACCATGGATTAAAATCCCCATTTTTAATTTCAGTATGGACATTTTTGGGATTGCAATTAGCTAAGTTATGAATTTTGTAGTTACAGTGAAGCCATGGAAAATTTGGGTAAAAATCCCAAATTTCCGAGCGAATTTAAGTGAAATTAGGGTCCATAAATTTCAACCACTCACGCACAGATGAAATTGGTTGTATATGTCCAAAATTGATAGTGGAAATATTGATATCAAGGTTCCATGGCAGATGCGAAAGGAATTTTGAATTATGCATTGTTTGGCATTTTGGAGAAATTCAAAAGTTGGAAAATTTGGGTATTTTTTTGTATATGACATCACCATGATGTGGAAGAGGTGACGTGGAATTCCATAGTGGTAGGTCCACGATGATAGGTGCATAGTTGTAGTGGGTGGCGTGGTGGAAAGTTACATGGGAGATAAGTGTGTGAGTGGTTTGTCTAAGATCATAAACCATTGTTGCATTGGGGTGAAGCAGTTTTGGATTCTAGCCTTGTACCATGAAAAATCACTCAAATCATGCCATGTAGTATGGGGAAAACCAATTTTTCACCCCAAATGAAAGTTAATGTTGGTTCATGTTTGGGGCATGTAATTCCCATTCAACCATCGATCTCGCTAGATCTTAGTCATCGAATTTAGGGGAACGTGCAAGTTCATGCACCAAGGAAAAAGGTGTGGGATCGGACCCACCCATCCTCATGACTATTAATTAGGTGACAAATGGAATATTTTCATCCAAAATAATACCTATGTCCCATCCAAGATCAGATATGTCCCAACTGGGCAGGTGGGTTCGTAAAATGTTAGTATTTTATTGAATTTAAGGCCTGCATAATAGGAAAAAAAGAGAGAGAAAGAAGAGAATGAAGGTTGATAACGTAGGAATAGACAATCTAGGAGGATAACATGGAATCATCTCGGGGTTCCAAGTGGACCCAAAATGCTCGATCATTTTTCAAGTTGACATAAATCAGTTAATTTTCTAGGAAAATTACAACATTTTTTAGGTCATGTTTTTGTAGGCCATTTTCGGAGGCCTAAATAGAATTTTGAGGTACTCAAAAACCATGAAAACATAGTGTACTTAGGTACACTATGTATCTACAACTCAAATAAAATAGCTCATAGTGATTTCTAATGGTGTAAATGGTTTGTCAAACAAAGCTATTATGAGGAAGTTATAGGCCAAACAATGCAAGATAAATTTTGAGACTCTGTTAACTTCTGAGGGCCATAACAGCCTGCTACGATGTCAGATTGGGGCACATGAGTAGTATGTGGAAATATATTGAACCATAGAAGACAATAGTGGAGTTTAATTAATTTTTTGGGTACATGAAAGTGTACAAGAGGATGTATAATAAACATGTAGCATTCAAGGCTAACAATATAACTGGGCCTTAAACTTCAACAAGATGTATCTAGCAACATGGAGCTCAGATTAAGGTGAAACTTGGTCATATTTTTCAAAGTGGGGTAATGAAGATACCCAATTTATATTATGACAAAATACCAAAGGGAGTAGTGTATGGATGTAATAACAAGGTTGAAATTACACCTAGAATAAAAAAAATGTATAAGAGTAAGTGGGTAATATTCCAAGGACCATAACTTATTGCTCATAAGTCATAATTGAGAAAGAAAGAAGTTGTTGGAAAGGTATTAGATAGAGAATTCCAGGTATGCACCTAGAAATGTGAATTTAGAAATACAATTCACAAGCAATAAGAAAGAATAATTATGGTGCATTTAAAAAAGGAAGAATGGTGCATAATATTTAAAGATTTGTTAAATTCTTTAGTCTAACAAATCCTATTTCCTACATTTTTTGTAGAGTTAAGAGAAAATCAATCAGAACATGATCAACATAAATATCAAATGCATGTAAGGAACACAAAGGACTTACAACCATGAAGATTAATTTAGTGGATCGTATGTTAACATGGTTAATGCAGGGACATTATCAAATGGTCATGGAGAAGGGAAAGAAGAAATCATGAACTTGGTGGAGACCATCAAAATACTGCAAAAATATTTCCAAAGTTATAAAAATTATAATTAGAGGCTTATGAAATACAAAGAGCAACAATATGAATTCAACATCAAGATGCTACAGAGCTTGGACAATGTAGAGCAAAAAATGGAGAAGGAAAGAGAGTTAAGCAAGTCAGGAAGTCATAGGTCTCATGATAAAATAATAGCAACAAGAAGTATTTATGGCGATCATCATCACTCACCAAGGAATTCAGCTAGGAGAGCACACAATATTTCAACTCCGTCTCCTTTAAGAAAGCATAAGAATAGGTATGGAGTAGATGAGCTACAAAGAGAGATGAATAAGATCAAGCCTCCTACCTTTGATGGTGAGAATAAGAGAGATGGACATGTAGAGACTTGGATATTGCGCATTAGGAAGTAATTTTAGTTACATAATTAATCCTCACAAAGAAAAAGGGAGAATTGCAATCTATTAGCTCAAGGGAAAAACATTAATGTGGTGGGACCAATTCGTGCAAGTGCAACAATTTAATGAGAAGAAAATTACTTGGAGGGAGTTTAAGAGATATTTTCAAAATAAATACTTGACCAAGTGTTATTATGACAGGAAAATGAAGGATTTATTTGAACTTGAGCTTGGGATTATAACCATAGATGAGTATGGAAGGAGATTCTTAGAGTTGTTGAAATATGTTCCTTTTATAAGGATGGACAAGTTAAAATTTAGAGGTTATTGAGTGGGATTCCATCATTTATCAGTGATAAGATATAGTATGATGGCCCCAAGACATTGGAGGAAAATATAAGGATATCCAAGTGTCTCTATGATAAACATAAAGGCGTACCTACTTACCATAAGGCTTGGGAGGAAAAGAGGAAAGGGAATATGGAGTAGAGGAAGGAGGGGAGTAAGCCACCATTATTCAAAATTAATTCTCAGGGAAAACCAAATTCCAAGGAGCCCATAATGACAGAGACAATGGGGAAAATACTAAGGAAACAACTAATCAAGTGTTGGCATTGTGAGGGAGATCACATGTACAGAGATTTCCCTCATAGAGGTGAGAAAGTGACGACTTCTCACATTGTACAAGAATATGATACAATGGAGTATATGAGCATAAACATGCCTAGGATCTATGCATCCTTGGATAACAAGAAATTTGAGTTTCAATCTCACATGATTGAAGTGGAAAGTAATATCAACAACCAACCCATTTCTATTTTAATTTATTCAGGAGATAGTCATAGTTATATATATCCTAAGATGATGGAAAGATTTATTTTTCCAAGAAGCAAGCTTAGGAAACCTTGGATGGTGCATCTTGATACAGGAGCTAAGATAACAATTAATGAGATGGTTAAGGCATGCCCAATGGACATGAATGGGCTGAGCATAAGGAAATATTTTAACATCATATCTTTGGGATCATATGATTGCCTAATTGGTATGGATTGATTGGAAAAACATCATGATGTCTTAGACTATTATAATAAGGAATTTACTTGTTTGGATGAAGAAAGGAATTTGAGTACATTTCAAGGTATTCCAAGAGCAATAACTATCAGATGAATTTCCTCCTTGCATATGAAGAAGAGTTTCAGAAAAGGGTGCCAATGATTTACAACTCATATGGAGGAAACTAAGGATAAAGTGCCAAATACAGAAGATTATGTAATCCTAAAACAGTTTGAGGATGAATTTAAAGAGATACTAGGTTTTCCACCAAAGAGAGATATAGATTTCACCATTAATTTGGTGTCTGGAGTAGCCACAATGTACACGATTCCTTATAGTATGAGTACACCATAACTGAAGGAATTGCAAATGAAACTTAAGGAAATTTTGAAGAAGGGCTATATATGCCCAAGTGTGTCACCTTGGGGTGCCCAGTGCTATTTGTGAAGAAGAAATATGGAACCTTGAGGCTTTACATTTACTTCAGGTAGTTTAATAAGGTGACTATGAATAACAAGTATCCTTTGCCAAGGATACTTGTTCTCTTTAATTAGATGAGGGATGCTAAGGTATTCTCCAATATTGACCTCAAATGAATATATCACCAAGTGATAATTAAAGAAGATGATATCAACAAAACAACATTTATAACAAGGTATGGTCATTATGAGTTCCCAATGGTGCCATTTGGGTTATCAAATGCACTAGTTGTTTTCATGTGTTTAATGAATGATATTTTCATAGATTACTTAGAAACGTTTGTCATTGTATTTTTGGATGACATACTTATTTAATATAAGTTTGAATAAGATAATGAGAAACACTTGAATAGGGTGTTACAAGTATTAAGGGATCATTATTTGTATGCAAAGTTGAGCAAATGTTCATTTTACTAGAGGCGGATACATTATTTGGGCCATATCATTTCAGAAAAATGGATAATAGTGGATCCAGAAAAGATAAAATCCATTGAAGAATGGCCAATACCAAGGAATCTCTCTGAAGTGACATCATTCATGGGACTTGTAGGGTATTATAGAAGATTCGTTGATGGATTTTCAAAGGTTTTGTGCCCAGTCACATATTTACAAAAGAAGGGTGTAATATTTGAATGCAGTTTTGATTACGAAAGAATATTTCAACACTTGAAACATTATTTAACTAGTGCACCAATATTGAAGATTGTTGATCCCAATGAAGATTTCATTGTGTGCATTGATGCATGCAAAGAAGGTCTTGGAGGAGTCCTTAGTGAAAATGGGCATGTGATATGTTATGAATCAAGGAAATTAAAAGAGCATGAAAGGAACTATGCTACCCATAACTTAGAATTGGCAGCTATAATACATTCCTAAATATGTGGAGGCAATATCTCATGGTAAAAATATTCAAGTTGAGGACAAACCATAGTGGTCCAAAATATTTGTTTGGACAACCAACTTTGAATGCTAGACAAATCAAGTGGTTGGAATTCATGAGTGAGTATGACTTTGATATTAATCATATCAAAGGTGAAGAGAATAAGGTGGTTGATGCACTCAGTAGAAGAGTGCATGCGATGCATGCTACAACCATTAGCATGTACAGATCTAAGTTAAAGGACATAATTTTAAAGGCTGCAAAATCATATCAACATTATATGGAGATAAAGGAAAAATTACAGCAAGGTAATTTGCAGCAGAAAATTGAAGACTATAAGTTGAGAGAGGATAGAATCCTCATGTACAGGGGAAGATTTTATGTGCCAAATATCCAAGAGATGAAAATTTTAGTATTCAGAGAGATTCATAATGTGCCTTATGTTGGGAATGCAGGTTACCAGAAGACAATTGTAGCTGTCAAGAACCAATATTCTTGGTCAGGTATGAAGAAGGAAGTGGCCAATTATATAGCTATATGTTTGAAGTGTCAAAAATCCAAGGTTGAGCACATACACCCAACAGGTTTTCTACAACCATTTCCCATTCTTGAGTGGAAATGGGAAGTGGTAACAATGGATTTCATCACAAAGCTGGCTAGAACAACCAAGCAACATGATTCCATCATGATGGTGGTGAATAAGCCTACAAAGAATTCCCATTTTATTCCATAGAAGCTAACACATAGGGAATCCAACATTGTTGATAGTTATATGAGAGAAATATCTAGGCTACATGGTGTGCCTAAGACAATTGTATCTGAAAAACATCCCAAGTTTACATCAAACTTTTGGAAGGGATTATTCAAAGTATTTGGGACAAATTTGAACTTTATCACAACCCATCATCTAGAGTCAGATGGAAAAATAGAGAGGGCCAATGAGGTGATTGAAGATATTCTAAGGCTGTAAGTGATGGATAAACCATCAAAATTGGAAGACTACCTTCACTTGGTAGAGTTTGGTTATAATAATGAGTGCCAGGCATCCTTAAATATGATCCCATTTGAGGCACTTTATGACAAAATGTGAAACACACCAGTGAGTTTGGAAAACCCAATAGACAGAGTGGTGGTTGGTTCAGAATTCCTCATAGAAATGGAGGAATAGATGGTGAATATTAAGAAAAATTTAAAGGCTTCCCAATATAGGTAAAAAAATTATGCAGATAAGTGCAGAACTCATAAAGAGTTTAAAGTGGGAAGCCATGTGTTTTTGAAAGTGAAGGCTAAGAGGAGCCTTGAAGTTGGGAAACTATTCGAAGCTAGCAACATGCTATGGTGGGCCATTTGAAATCTTGAAGAGGATTGTTCATGTTTCGTACATGCTTGCACTACCTGTATCCATGTGCATTCATAATGTATTCCATGTATATTTTCTTAAAAAGTTTGTACCTAATTCTAATCATGTAATTGATTGGAATGTGATTTAGGTGGAGAAAGTGGGAGACTTTTGAGTAGATTTAGTGTGTGTATTGGATCGGAAGGTCAAGAAGCTCTGGAATCAATTAGTAGGGATAATAAAGGTCCAATGGACCTATTAAATTCCAAAGGATGTAACTTGGGAGCACACCAATCAGATAAAAGAGATGGGGGGATAAAATCCACTAGGAAGGGAAAAGGGGATGAGATTCTAGGAAGAGGGGTTCAGCCAAGGGGGATTAATCCCAAGGAAATATTATAATAATATTTCATAAAGTCCAATGTCATGGGATATGATTTTATGCTAAGTTATTAAGAGTGAGGAACATATCACCAAGTTCCTTACAGTTGATGTAGACCTCTTCCACTTGTTGTCGCCTCTTAGATCACAAATCTCCTCCCAAATTTGACTTGCAATAGACCAAGAACACAACACAACATCATATACAATCTCTAGTAATCACTTAAAATCCTAAATGTAGATGTAAGATCAAATAGATAATAACATGTACACATAAAGTTTTGGGACAAATATAATCTCTTTTATTCATATACAAGATGAAAGGTTACAACCTTTGCTTGCGGACATCGCTCTACGATCCAAGTCTGGGCTCCTATGTCATGACTCCAAGTGCACCAATCCCACATAGAATTTTCACAACCAACATGTAAACATGTGAAGAAGGAAGGGTTGCATAGGGAGAATGTATGGAAGGGAAAGTTGAGGATAAAACTAAGAGAAACATGCAATATTTGGGAAATGAGAGGGAAAGGATTTTCGCAGAGTTTTCTTATTCTCTTGCTCATATTTCTAAATGACTCCCCAAGATCCATTTTTATATGAGAAAAATATGGTTATTTGGTTTGGGGATGGTCTACAAGGGGTAAAATGGTTAGGAAACTCTCCATAGCCCATAAAATCCACTGGAATCCACACAAATTTTATATTTTTTGCAACTTTTGGAGGTAAACGTGAGATACTTAGCATGAAACAAGCGTATCTATGATGGCTAACTAGTACACAACATGCGTGTGTACACAGAATATTAGTGCAGCAGGTGCTTACACTATGCAAAAAATGGTGTTTTAGAAGGAAACCTCAACAGTATTTTTTGCAAAGTATGAAAATGGATGGGCCAATGTCTTGGATGCATAGATGTGAAATTTTTGGACTATAATAGATTCCCCCTAATGTAAGAGGTCATAAGTAAAATTTATGGCTGAAATACGTTACAATATCTTTACACAATGGGAATTCATATAGTTGAGTGAGCCCAATATGAGTGTTCATGAGCTTGTCATCTACAAAATAATTATAATCTCTCTGAGGAGGGCATACCCATGCTTGGGATAAAATAAGCATGGATTGCAATCAGGTACACTACAGATCCATTTCATATAAAATAATCATGACTACAAGAAAAATATGAATGTCTATTTAAAGTGTATTCGTGAACAATAAACAATGGATCTATAGTTCAAAATCATCTGAAGATATACAAGTACAATGTGATATGCATCTTCAGGAAGAATCAACTCCTGTGGTTGGACATGAGAACCTCATAGCTCGAGAAACAACTTCAAGATCTTCAAAACTTGGGAGGAGTACAATAGGAGTGTAAGACTCACTACTCGGACGTCTTTGACATGTCATCATGGAAAGAATGGAGGACATCGATCATCAGGCATTGATTCTGAATCTGAACTTGACTAGACTCTTGGGATGGAAAACTCTTGAAATTTAAGAGATCAATTACAAAACGGCTGACTCACGTTAGAACAAATTCCCTTGGAAAAAAGCATGACAATATGATGAGACTCAGGAAACATATTTTTGACATAAGTCCGTGATACAGGAGGCATCATAAACTCTCTATATGTTTGGAAGAGTAACCAAATGGAGGAGGAAACAAATCTATGTAACAAGAACATCTTCCTAAGGTCATACTAGATCCCAATGCTTGCAGAAAAAATGGAAGGATGTGTTTTTTCCAAGGGAGACTATCTTGCTGCTGATAAAAAAGAATGTATATATCGTCCCCTCTTTTTGGAATATTTGATTTTTTTGTATTTTTCAAAATTTTAACGAGATTTGGAAAATAATAAAATAATGTTATGTTACAAAGAGGAATGAGTGTCACGAGAAATCAAATTGGTTCCAAGCGCATGGAATAGACTAATGCTCAGTACAAGGAGACATGTGCAAGATGAGGACACTCGAGAAAATTCCTCCATGGGTCAAGGTGTCAGATAGCAAGGGAAAAAAGTACTACTAGACTTGAACCTAAGGAATTCTCTATAGATTCAATAATAGCAACATGAAGCGAGAATTAGGCTAAAGACACAAGGATGAGACATGTGATGCGATTACAACATGAAACATAATGACTCTTTCCATTTGAATTTTTTCAACCCAGAGAAGTTAAGCTCAGTGGTTTTTCACATTTAGAGAGTTTGAAAAACACCAAAAGAAGACTCCAGAGTGATATTTTTCATAAAGTTTGATCCAGGTGGATATTCGTGGCCATCCACCTATTCCAAATTCCAACTAGGTCATCTTAAAAGTTTTCAATTCAACATGTTTCTCTTTAATGGGGAAATTTCTTTGTAATTGTGGGTTATGCACTTACAGGGTTGTCTTGAATCCCTACACAACATCCAGGTGTATATTGGTGACTGCCCACCTATTCCAAATGGATTATTTTGGAAGTTTTCATGTTAGTACATCTTTTTGTACTTCCAGGGTCATTTTGGGGCTCTAAACAATGTTTTCTTGTCTTGCCACAATCAAATTAAAGACAGAGTCATAGTTTTATTGGATAATACGTATTTCTCGAAAATACCTTTCCAACAGGATATCACACACCTAAAACGAAGATCATATGAAAAATTTATGACATCGGGTAGTTAATGTACTAACTTACCCCAACGGGGCCAACATTAATTTTGGTGCTTCATCTCGTAGGGTTAGGCTTTTGGATGTCTAGGGTTTTGGCATTCATGTTTATGATAAAAAGGCCTTCAGAGCCTCATTGTAATCATCTTCTTGCGAATGAGCATAGCCATCACAACTCTTCTCAAAGATAAAGCTTCCACCATTCTGGTGAGTCTTGCACTNATGGTGAGTCTTGCACTCTATATTTTTATAGTCTCTATACATTTCTTTCATTAATAGAAATCATGTATTGTTGTTTTTCTCTATTTCTGGAAATTTTAATGTGTGTTTCATTGTAATATCTATGCTTTCATTTCATTCCAAAAATAATCTGGATCAGTTGTATCAGAGTAGGTTGCTATTGATCGTTTTTTAGTGCATGTCCTTGACGAGGTCCGAGTATAGAAAGTTGGGTATTAGGCTTGTCTCTCTTAAGGAAAATCACTCTCTCACGCCAAAGAAACCCTCTATGGTGGAAGAAAACAAAAACAATGGAGAAGAATATTCTATTAACATGTTGCTTGAGCAAGATCTTGTGCGAAAGAGGTACGAAATGATGGAGATTTTTTCCCACATCCTTCAATGCCTTCCATAGAAACATGTGCATCTTCATCAAGAGGCCACTTTGTAGGAACCTCTCCCTTCAATGTACAATTTAATTTTGATATTCCCATATTTGAAGGTTAGATATATGTGGATGCCTTAGAAAAATAGTTGAATCTGCTAGAAGGTTATTTCTTTGTTCACAATTTTTTCGACATGGAAAAGATCACCTTCACACTCCTCAAGGATCTCCCCCATGTCAAACATTGGTGGGAAACTTACTGGGATCAAAGTTCCACGGAGTAATATGGAATATATGGGTCTAATCCCACTTGGGATATTTTTGTGGATGCATTCAAAGAACAATACTACCCTGTTGATAACGATGAAGACCAGTACATGAGATGGACCACACTGTGGAAACAGAAGAGCCAAATGGTGTCGAAGTTCAAAAATACTTTCCATACCTTGCACACAAAGATAGGTATCAAAGACTCTGAGTGGCATCTAGTTCTGAAATACCATGGGGCTCTGCATAGGTACATCCAAACCGAAATGTATTTCCTAAATATCTGATCATTGGGAGTTGCCTATCGATATGCTATAAAAATTGAGCAACAATTTAGGCACCAGAACAAATGGGACTTTGGGTATACAAATACACAACAACCAAATCATGGTAAAGACATCCCTAACCAACATATTTCCAACAACCAGTCCAATACATAGGAAAAGAAGGGTATAGGAAAGACGAAGAATGACACTGGGAAGTGGCGTGACTTCCACAAAATCCCCTCAATCATTTTAGGAGTGGTCAATACCTATTTAGTTTTGCTTGTTGACACATAATCTAAAAAGGTTGTAAGGGCCCATACATGCTCAAATGTGCACAATCTTAGGACAGTTTTGAGTTTTTAAAGAAAACAACCTAGGAAGTTTAAAATATTTGTAACGTCGCATACATGTGCACACATCAACAATCTAGGGATAATTTCAAATGTTTCTTAGATTATAAAACATTCTGGGAATATTAAAATCTCAAGAGTAAGGACCCACATCTCCACCATGTTAGTTACCTAGGGATTTTTCCATTTTTGCAAGGATTGTTTGTGAAACTTAGTAAATTAGTGATAAACAAGATTTGTAAAGGACCAAGCGATGTCCACATGTTAAAATTTTATTACTAACTTATTGAAAATAATTACACACTTCCAATTCCTGCACACAACATCACCACTAACTCAAAATATTTTTATTAGATACTTGTAACCATAGTATGCTCTTCTTCTCGTGCCCATAAACGATCTGGGAGGATCATAAGGGTTCCATTTGTTTAGTGAAAGTCTTTTACACACACCATTTTTAACCAACAAGGTTGTACCATGAACCCAACCTCACAACCCATTTTCACATCCTAAAAGAAATATTTAAACAACATATGCTTAACCTCCAAAGGAGGAACACTAAATAAAATTGTAGTCTAAGTTACAATTTTGGGGATAGGCATCCAAATAACTCCTCATCATCCTTTTCTCATTGAAACTTAGAAGTTGTGAAATAGGGTACCAAAATCATCCAAATCAAGCATTCCTATACCATAAGGCAGGGAGACACCCATGAAGGGTCAAAGGTTGAGGTCCAGTTGTTTTGTGTTTCCCTCTTTGGGTCACCCAACCCTTGGAAAGCATCCATTCTGTGATCCATTTCTAAGGCCAAAAATCTGAAAGTCGTGCTTGATCGAGGTAACTTAGTGGGAAAATATAGGTTGTATTTACCCAAGTGGTGGTTGTGGGTTGAAATCGCACATCAACCATATTTTGAACGACTATTGGGAAATATCGCCAGTACTTTTGGGATATTTCCCCTTTTCCCCTCATTATAACTGATTGTTCATACCTTCACTAGCTCCTCTTCTAGTGGATTCATGCCCCATTGTTGAGTGTTTTTGGAAGGCCCGGTTATTTTTTAGAGGAATGGAGATAGGTATATTAGGACACGTGCATTTTATTTTATTCCCCCACATGGATAAAACCATCAACCATCTTACATAGTTACTTGATTTATGTATGATTTCCATTATTATTGTTGAGATAGTTTACAAAGAACTTGTTCCTTTATTTCTTCTCATCAACATACTCACACATTCACATACAGTCTATAATCATAGGGGAACCACAACATCCCTATCATTCTATATGTTTGACAAACCTCCCTCCAATTTTGGGAGGTGTCCCTAATTTGGCATATGCATCACCACAACTAGTAAACACACTAGTGAGTGCCAGTTTTTTAGGATTATCTTTTCATGGGTACACCTTGCTAGGAAATACTATCTAGAAAACTCCATCCATATAGTAGCCCTTCCTCTTCAGAAATTGGCTCTCCAACCATCAACCACCATGGCAGGACCACCAAATATACCATATAAAACCCTATCCTCTTCTTCCTAGTTAGGAAAAACTTGGGACCCTTATCCTAGTTATATTGGTCAACCACCACTCACAAAGAGTAAGAACAGAAACACCCATTATCACCACCCATGACATGGGGGAAATTATTGTACATATGGGGACACTCATAGTTCCCACCATAACTACAATCAAACCAAGAATATATGTACGACCCATACATGGAATAATCACCCTTTCCCATTTTTTGAGCTCTATGGTCACCCATCCCATCAGTGCCTTGAACTCAGTCCAGAACTAGCCTAATCAGTTTGTTTGGAGAGAACACAACACAATAAATTTAGTAGTTCTACTTCGACATTCCCCCTCCCCTAGCATGCACCCATTACTACATCAAGTGAGGTTCCATGCACCTCAACATCATTTTTTACCCCTCACATGGGTAACCCCCACTAACACCCAATCTACCTCACGATTGAGGCTCATTCATGTAGACTTGGGGGCACCCCTTCCACCTCTAGTACTAAAATGTCTAATAGACCTTATCCTTTTAAGGAAAATGGAAGTGTATACCAACACCCATCACAAGCCATCACCCTTAATTTGGATCTACTTACCCAAGCATGATTGTCATCTTCTATGACGTTTCAAATATGAGTCATTGTTAAAAACTTTAAAGTTTATCGGGTTATAACATTTGATGGGGCATCCTCATGTATTATGTCCTCATCAGCTTCGAAACAACTAGGATCCCCTAATCTTACCCCATTGATGACTAAGTTAAGAGACTTTGATGGTAGACATTGTTCCCCCTTAGGGATCTTTCCTAATCTCCTCATTGAGTTAAGTGATAAGATGATTTTGATCAATGTTGTTGTCAAGAATGGTCTGGTGGATTACAATATTCTTCTGGGTTGTGATTTCATCAATTCCATGAATTGTGTGGTTTCTTCACTCTTAAAGTCATGATATTCCTACATGAAGGATGCATCATTGCCATTGATCAACTCTCCTACATTGATCCCCACCCCATAATATTCTTAGAGTAAAATCTCACATCAGGTTGCTCACATTCACTCCCCCTAAAACTTATCCCATGCCTCTAGAACCACATCCTCACCACTTAGGCTTGGAGGCTGGGAGGATTCATTCATCCTTGGGGGAATACATGCATGTTTCTTCCACCAAACACAAAATAAGCCATGAAATCACAACTTCATTCTTCCCATAAGATGAGGAAATATTTTAGGCCACTACTTCTTTCAGTGATTCTAGTAATAAACTCCATATAGGTTCTCTTATCCACTGCTGGCAGGGTCCTAACAATTCAATCATTGCACCCTCTAATATTATCTTATTTATAAGGTCATTTCTACCTCTCAAATAATATCATCTCTTATCATTGATAGGGATGTCATGGATTTCAATTCCATGATGACCAATAATTCCCATAGAAAAGATGTTGCCACACAATTTAAAGTCCCAAACCCTCCAATACATATTACACAAAATAATGGATCTTAGACATTATTTCAGATCCTATTTTTTGGATGTCCAACCATAAATTTCCTACCATTATACCTTTGTTCCATCATCTTGGGTATTTGGAAACAACCCTTCCCCAGGTCTTCATATTATAATATAATGGGTAGTACCACTTCCCACCTTGGTCTCATAAGGCCTAGCTCTTGACACAACACAAAACAACAATATACCCTTTGTAGGGACCCTTATACCACCATATTATGTCTAATTCCCCTATACATCATGTGATTACAAGACACATGACCTAATCAGAATGATATTCCAAGATAGTTTCATTACTTCTTGTGGCGGGGCCCCCTTATCCCTTGTCATTTTAAGTTACCACCATAAGGGTAACACGACCTCCTTTAGGGAGTTCCTTTTTAGGAAGTTGTTTTTGTGTGGCCTTCCTTAGGGAGTGCTATGTTCAAGAACCCATGGTTCCCTAGCCTCCTTCAGGGAGTTCCTTTTCAGGCACCCATTTTTTTGTGGCATTCCTTAGTGAGTATCTTGTTCGGGAACCCATGGTTCCCTAACCTCCTTCAGGGATTTCCTTTTTCCAAAGACTCACTGTTACGTGGCCTCCCTTAGGGAGTGCCTTGTTCAAACACCCATGGCTCTTTGGCCTCCTTCAGGGACTGCCTTCTTCAAGAACCCATTTTTTTTCCCTCCCTTAGCAAGTGCCTTGTTGAGGAAACCATGGTTCCCTGGCCTCATTTAGGACATTCCTTTTCCAGAAACCCATTGTTTTGTGGCCTCCCTTAGGTATTTCCTTCCTCGGGAACCCATGGTTCCCTGACCTCCTTTAGAGAGTTCCTTTTTTAGGAACCCATCGTTCAATGTCCTCCCTTAGGGAGTGCCTTATTTAGGAACCCATGGTTCCCTAGCCTCCTTCATGGAGTTCCTTTTTCTAAAACCCATCATTCCTTGACATCCCTTAGGGAGTGCCTTGTTCAGGAACCCATGGTTCCCCAACCTCCTTTAGGGAGTTTCTTTTTCAATAACCCATCGTTTTATGGCCTCCCTTAGGGAGTGCCTTTTTTGGTAACCCATGGTTCCCTAGTATCCTTCAGGTATTTTCATTTCATGAACCCATTGTTCCTTGGCCTCCCTTAGGGAGGACCTCATTCGGGAACCCATGGTTCCATAGCCTCCTTTAGGGAGTGCATTTTTTCAGGAACCCACCATTCATTGACCTAACTTAGGGATTTACTTAATTGTGAACCCATGATTCCTTGGCCTCCTTAAGGGAGTTCCTTTTTTAGGAACCATTTATTCCTTGAACACCCTTAGGAAGTGCCTTGTTTGGGAACCCATGGTTCCCTGACTTCCTTCAAGAAGTGCCTTTTTCAATAACCCATTATTCTATGGCATTCCTTAGGGAGTGCGTTGTTTGATAACCCATGGTTCCCTAGCCACCTTTAGGGAGTGCATTTTGAGGAACCCATTTCTCCTTGCCCTCCCTTGGGGAGGGCCTCATTCAATAACCCATGGTTTCCTGACCTCCTTCGGGGAGTTCCTTTTTTAGGAACCCATCGTTACTTGGCCTCCCTAAGGGAGTGTCTTATTCGAAAACCCATGGTTCCCTGGCCTCCTTTAGGAAGTTTCTTTTTCAGGAACCTATAGTTCCTTGGCCTCCTTTAGGGAGTGCCTTTTTTGAGAACCCATGGTTCCCAGACCTCCTTTAGGGAGTGAATTTTTCTAGAAACCATCATTATGTGGCCTCTCTTATGGAATACATTGTTTGGGAACCCATGGTTATCTAGCCTCCTTAGGGGAGTCCCTTTTCTAGGAACTCATTGTTCCTCGACCTTCTTCAAGGAGTGCCTTTTTCAGGAACCTATTTTTTCGTGGCCTCCCTTAGAAAGTACCTTGCTCAGGAACCCATGGTTCCTCGACCTCCTTCAGGGAGTTCCTTTCTCAAGAGCACATTGTTCTATGACTTCCCTTAGTTAGTTCCTTATTTAGAAACTCATTGTTCCCTGGACTCCTTCAGGGAGTGCCTTTCTTAGGAACCCATCATTCCTTGGCCTCCCTTATGGAGTTCCTTTTTTGAGAACCCATGGTACCCCAACCTCCTTCAATGAGGGCCTTTTTCAGAGACCCATTATTCTATGACCTCCTTAAGGGAGTGCATTTTCTAGGAACCCATCATTCCTTGGCCTCCCTTAGGGAGTGCCTTGTTTGGGAACCCATGGTTCCTTGGCCTCCTTTAGGGAGTGCCTTTTTCAGGAACCCAATGTTCCTTGGCCTCCCTTAGGGAGGGACTTTTTTGGGAACCCATGGTTCCCTAACCTCCTTTAGGGATTTCATTTTTTATGAACTCATTATTCTCTGGCCTCCCTCAGGGAGTACCTTTTTCTAGGAACTCATCATTCCCTACCCTCCTTCAGGCATTACCCCTTCTAGGAACTCATTGTTCCTTGGCCTACTTCTAGGGGAACAAAACATTTTCATCAAGGGACCATTTTTCCCACAAATTTTAAAATATCAAGTACACTTACTGTTATACACCATTTTTTCACACCTAGCCAAGTGTCACAAGTGTCACATTTAACTTTGATAAGTGTTACAATTGTGGCATCTCACCCCATAAGTGTCACAACTGGAATGGGGTAATTTCATGACATATGTGTCATAATTTAGTAAGTATTACGACCTTGAAACCATGTAAAGATCATATGTCATGATCCCTAGTGAAGTTAAAGGAGAAAAACCATCATTTGGAGGTCAAAAACCCACCTTTCCATTTTCCTTTCTAGCCTTGTTTGATCAAGGGATCCCCCCTCTCCACTCCGTGGGAGAATCTCTCTTCATTTTTTAGTTCAAAGGGTGTGTCAAGCATGCCCTTTCTACCTCTTGGTTGGAGAATCCTTGCAGATAAGTCAAAATCCCATGGATCTATGGATGGTTTCGGGATGAATCTGGGTGATTCTGGATTTGGTTCTTCTTATTTACACACATATTTGGTTGAACCATCTTGAGAGAGGTCATAAACGTAAGGATAAAATGACTATTAAACAAATCTTACCCTATCCCAATTATCCTCAACTACATTACCTAATTTCTCTAAGTGGTTAGATGTCTTGATCCTAAATAACTGGGGTTATTCAGAGCGAGAAGGAGAGAATGAGAATATGATAACAAAGTTTTGATATTGAGAGTAAGGATATCAAATTGAGGATCTTGCTCATAATGTATTTATTTGAGGACAGAATTTTTGGAGACTTGGAGGGACTACAACACAGATCAGGTTGTAAGTTTCATGTTTCCAATTTAATGATAACTTGGCCTATTTCTGATATCCACTTTGTTCAGTTCTTGTTTGGTATATCTATCCTTTGTTGTTAGATAGGATTGTTTTTATCTAACATTGGATAGTAGTAAGAAGAGGAACTGATTTTTTTGTAGGAAATCACTCATATTTGGCTCAACCACTAAAGGATGCAAGGAAAACCTATAGAGATAGGTACACAAATCATTCTTCCCTCTCATTTTAACCTATAAAACAAGAAAATAGGAAAATTAGATTAGATTATAGGGAATCATTTGTTTTAATTGTCTTAGTCGAAGGGAACTCGATTGAGAGGAACTTTATCTGTCTACAGGAGTATTTTTTCCACAACACTTACACACAATCATTTATATCAAATAATTTCCATATGTTATTTATTTTTATATGTTTTTCATGTCAAGTATTTGGTTTTTATGTGCATAGGTACTTGTTACAAATACATACAACCCATTCAGTATCGTCCGTCCTATGGCCCCTTCAGGTATATGTTCAAAACTGGCATGCACTCACTCCCTTTGCAAACAACTGCATATCCTAGTTATAACCCTTGAAATTTACCCTTAGGATCCCCACACTTAGCTCCGTGGTACCATCACCTCCATTACATTTAGGTACAATCAACTTGTATCATTATCATCTCCATGATTTTTCCCACATATATTTACCCCTTTGAATATTGACACTCATGTTGTATATCCATTAGGCTTGGGAGTCCTGGTAGTGTTACACCCCAGAGTAAGAACCCCATACTTCTTCCTCATCATCATGATAAACACCCCATTATGGACTCCCACATCATGTTTTTGGTTACATTAAATGAACCTATGCATTATCACTAACCCCCCATCTCACCCAACATCAATTTCCCCTCTATAATTTCATCCTCCATCCATCTACCTGGTATAGAAACCCCCCAATAGGGCCCCCACCCTCCATCTATTACATTTCACTACTTGCACCCCAAGAACGAAAATCCATCACTCACTGAGGCACTCATTTATGTACATGTACTTTTAACCTAATTATTCTTTATTCATTTAGTAATTATATAAAGAACATTTCAAACTCCAGTAAGTAGATTAGGATTTTGTCGTCACAACCAACAACATCTTTTGCCTTGAAACACAACAACCCATGTCACCTTTGGTTGGGGCATTCCCCTTTCATCACCATATTTGTGAATATATCCCTATCATGACCAAAATATTGGCTATCACAGACACCCCTATCCCAAATTTCCACCTTTTGACCTATCATCCATTCCTTTACAGTCTCACGCATTCAAATAGTTTACCCAATATATGGTCATCCCCCTAACACCAGATCATGTTTTACAGTTGCTTCCATCATTCCATATTCTACCAACCAAGGGAAGTTCTCAAGTCCCATACATATTGAACATTGTTCATGTCACCCACCCATCCCTCCTCTCCTCCATTAAGTCTTTGATACATGCTTTATTAAATCGATGCCAAGAATCCATTTTCTTATTATTGTCATGGCCCCTTCCCTATCAACGTCAACACAAGTTTCCAGGAAGGTGGTAGTATCTTGGCTCTCATTCCCTTATTAATGAGTAGTCTCATATGGAACAAAAATATTCTCCATGACTTTCTAATGTCGTTGACCACCATGACATTCGACTCCAACAAAGTTTCATTTTACGGTGGGTCTTACTATATGACCATTGCAATATTTAGTAATCACCAAAGACCTATGCATTTTCTAGGCTGTGAATTCGTCTAAGTTGTTCATTCCTTGATTAAGAGGTCATTCATTAAGAAAAACCATCATATGTATTTTTTTGACGCCCCCAAGGGAGGTGCAGACATATAGTTCTTCAACAATATTTAGTTTATGTCATTTCATTTATGGTTTCATGACACAAGTATGGGGAATTCCCTCCTTTTTTGTACCCAGATGTATATTTCAATTTTCAGAGAATACTTGGTTCCCCTCAATATCCTCTTTTCCTCCAAATGATCGCTCCTACATTCCTCCTTAGATAGCAGATACAACTCTCTTATTCACAAAATAAACAATGGCGTATTTCAGCTATACATATGCTCCTAACCCCACACATTAGGGGGCATGTTTTATCACCGAAAAATTTCTCACAAGAAATACAAACAATGGTTGAAGAAAATATCAACACAAACACATCATACTTCCAGCATTTACAGAACCTACTTCTGCAATATGACAAAACAATATAAAAAGAGCCATGAATTTCTATGCACTTCCACCAAAGGCAGTGCGTGCACATCTGCATGGATAAGAAAAGTGTCGAACACACACTTTGCATAACATGTGCAACTATCACCGATTCAACCCATGCGGATGAAAAAGTAGCTCATTTATGAATTTGTTCAAGCCTCAGCCACTTTTAGGTTGAAGTGAATCAGGCCAAGACCCCAAGATCGACCCAAAATTTAGTCTTGGGATGACTGAAAGGATGAGATTTACCCCTAAAGGCCTCCCATTCACACTTGGAACATGTTATGAAATATCTAGCTATGGTCCTATAAATATATGGTCATTGTATGCTAAAAAGGAAGGAATTAATTGTATTGTTATGCTTCCCATTTTCTCTTGGAGAATCCATCTATTCTCTTGAGAGCTATTTGAGAAATCATAGCATTTGGTAATCTTCTCGCCTCTTAAGAAACTGACCAAGAATTTCTTCACCATTGTTAGATAGGAGAGTCAAGATCTATTTTTTCAGGACTCAAGCGCCCTCCCAAGGAGGAATAGGGGATTCATAGTAAACAATTGAAATCATGAATCTCTCAAAATCTAGGAATGAAATATATTTTCATTAAAATATTCACTATTTCTTCCCCCTGAAAAATCCCTTTTCCCTCACTAAAATTGTTCCTCTTATAGGCTTCCACTTTACTATTTTGACAAATTAAATCTTAAGTGAATCTATGATCCACAACTTCTTCCAAGAAGGTGTTTCAAATACAACAATAGGATAAGCACATCCACTACAATTGAAAATTCAATTTAGTTTGGATTAATCCCACATAATTTCATCTATTCCTTGGTCTAAGCTCATTATGCCACCTCATACTATATGCAATTGTATGAATTGTTGAACCTTCGACATCTTTGTTGAATTCTTGTTTTTGAGATGGGTCGTTGAAACCCAATTTTTTATTTGTAGAAATATAAAGCTTATTGATTGTTAGATGAGCCTCAGAGGAAATAACAACCATCAATTATCGAGGTTAGGGATTCATCCCACATGCATCATGAAACTTATTTTCAAAGTATTTATAATGAAAATGAATTCCCATATTATTCGTGTGTGATCGGGGATATTTTGGAACTTTGTGTGTTTGATGAGTATACTTTGCTTTTAATATTGTGTTCCAATTTAATCATACCAACTTTATCCCTTAATCGAGACTAGTATTATTGAGCCAGCGCTCAGTTGCCTTGGTACACTTTGGGGGATGAAAAAAATATGGATCATCGATTTATATATATTTTCACTTGATCAAATATGCATTTATTCAAAAGAAACTTTATTAGATATACTATTTTGTTAATTTTAATTTTATTCAAAATTTCAAGTAATTCAAACAACTAACTTAAGATATTAGTAAACAATTAAAGCATAATAAATTTAAATTTATTATACTTATTAAAAATCACTAGATTAATATTAATTAATTCTATTAACTTTATTATTAAAATTAAATAATTTTAATAAGGTTACAACATTAGGCTAGGCTTCATATAGGGATTGTGTTTCCCTGTGAGACACAAAAGAATAATAAACCATGTGCCTTTTGGCATTGGGTATGGAGTCATTATTCTAATAAAAATCAAATTTTAAAGAAAATGCAATTATTTAAATAAATAAATATAACCATTTCTCCTTATCTTGAAGATTAATCTATAATAGAAGTGACAACACTACTAACAATTATGAAGGTTGACATGCTTTAGAAATAAGACATGATAAAAATATTCTTCTCAATTTAAAATCTACTTAGGAGTTTTCAAGGGTAATTCATCAATAAATTTGGTTCAAATGTCAAATTTCTAACTTATATTTATTTCAATCCAAGACTCAAAAATTGTAGATGTAAATTTTTTGTATTATAGCTCAAATAAGGTTAGAATGAAGTTATTTATGAGGAAACTATGATTATTGAGTACTTGTATAAACATACATCTTATCAATCCTTACTAATCTTCTTTGTGTTGCTACATTGCCATAAAGCATCAATAACCTATGGTGTAGTCACCCTAACATCACATGCCTAGCTTCACTACCACCTAGAGTCCATAGCCCCAGTGAAGATACCTACATTTCCCAAATGAATTTCCTTTCACCATCTCTTTTTATTTGTACTTTATTTGGTAGGAGATGAGGTAAATCAATGTGTTTTTCACACTAAGGGATGATTTCTATTTTTTGAAAATGAGTTGGAAATGCCTACATTATAAAGTATACTCATGAAAGATGTTCATTTCCTGAGTCCTAACTCTATATTTCCATATGATCTGGTTTCATATTGTTATTATGTTTTTCTCTTAAAATATAAGACCTTGAGTAAAACAACCAATTATAAAATTTAGCACAAAATCCTCTTCTTAGAACATGATTACCCAAAACACGCCTTTTCAACTTATCTACGAAGAAATGACAAAAATATTCTCCATTCTTGTTATACTAAAATTTCAAAAAATCTTAATTATCAGTAGAACAATCATTTCTATTAAGATCAGTGAAATATTGGAGATACATGGGATCTTATTTTGTTTATTTAAACTAGCACAGCCGCTAACTCACAGCTAGTGAACGTCGAAAGGCTTACGGCTGGTAAACCACCTCATCCACTACGATAGGTGTCAGCTGTTCATTGTGAGGAATTGGAATCAACACCGAATGTGGTCCTGATGGAATACGGGAGGAAACAGTCGAGTAAGTGGAGATGAAAGTGACGGGGGAGGGAAAACGTTGGAGGAAGTGGAGAGTAAATGATACCTTGCTGGAGAAATGGAAAATAATAAACTTTATTAATCACTCAGATGTGGAAATAAGCTAGCCACTATAGTAAATTTTAAATATTATCAATTAAAAGTAAAAAAATAAACATTTAAACGGATGTCTTTATAATAGTGAGGAAGTTAGTGGTTGAAATCACAACCATTGATTTATTGGGACGACTAAGAATATTCCATCAATATTTAATCTTGTCCATACAAACATGATTAAGCACTA
>JASDQU010438802.1:66152-80559 GCA_032191745.1 Picea mariana | reverse complement strand
AATAGGTGTACGCCTTTCAGCGTAACTAGATCTTAAGGCTAATGTATCAACTACCATTATTTTGTTTTTCTTTCTAATAATTAATGCAACACAAAGTTTAAAGGAAATGTTTAGCTTTAGTGAATTGGACTTCCATGCAAACTCTCCTTGCCATTTCACGCTAGGTTAAATGTTTTATGTTTTTACACTTGAGAGCTAACCACGATATAATTTATAAATTTTATGTATAGCCAATTGCTGGAACACGGGATTAATATCGACCCCAACCCTAAAACACATGATTAATGTAAAATCGACCCCAACCCTAAAACACAGGATTAATGTAAAATATCGACCCCAATCCTAAAACACAGAATTAATGTAAAATACTTATATAGACCCCAGTCCATTGTAAAATACTACATATAATCTATAATTTATAAATTTTATGTATATCCGATTACTAGAACATAGGATTAATATCGACCCCAACCCTAACACACAGGATTAATGTAGGAGGTGGGAAAATGTGCATAGGAGGCGAAAGGGCTCACAGAATGCGTGGCACATGCGGCTATCTTTAAACTGGTAATTATTTAAGTGGAAAAACGCATGTAAGAGGTTAAACGCTCACAGAATGCATGGAAAATGGGGTTGTCTCTAAATTGGCAACGGTTGTCTTCAAATTGGTAATTATTTAAGTGGGAAAAACATGCGTTGGAGGGTAAACACTCACAGAATGGGTCGTGGCATCAGAGGGCAGTTTAAACATCAGAAAGGAATGCGTGCAGGTCGTGGCATCAAAGAGTCGTTTAAAAACGAATGCTTACATGTGTGAAGTGTTTCTTAATGATATAAACGTGGCATGCACATATTAATAATATTAATAAATAATAATAAATTAATAATATTAATATGACTGAGACGTGGCAATCAGCTAGCCACTATAGTAAATTTTAAATATTATCAAGTAAAAGTAAAAAAATAAACATGTAAACAAATGTCTTTATAATAGTGAGGAAGTTAGTGGTTGAAATCACAACCATTGATTTATTGGGACGACTAAGAATATTCCATCAATATTTAATCTTGTCCATACAAACATGATTAAGCACTAAAAACCTATTAAATGTGCCCATTGTCAATAGGTGTACGCCTTTCAGCGTAACTAGATCTTAAGGCCAATGTATCAACTACCATTATCTTGGTTTTCTTTCTAATAATTAATGCAACACAAAGTTTAAAGGAAATGTTTAGCTTTAGTGAACTGGACTTCCGTGCAAACTGTGATTTCAACCAGCTGGACTTCCGTGCAAACTGTGACTTCCGTGCAAACTGTGATTTTAAATTAACTGAGACGTGGCAATCAGCTAGCCACTATAGTAAATTTTAAATATTATCAAGTAAAAGTAAAAAAATAAACATGTAAACGGATGTCTTTATAATAGTGAGGAAGTTAGTGGTTGAAATCACAATCATTGATTTATTGGGACGACTAAGAATATTCCATCAATATTTAATCTTGTCCATACAAACATGATTAAGCACTAAAAACCTATTAAATGTGCCCATTGTCAATAGGTGTACGTCTTTCAGCGTAACTAGATCTTAAGGCCAATGTATCAACTACCATTATTTTGTTTTTCTTTCTAATAATTAATGCAACACAAAGTTTAAAGGAAATGTTTAGCTTTAGTGAACTGGACTTCCGTGCAAACTGTCCTTGCCCTTTCATGCTAGGTTAAATGTTTTATGTTTTTACACTTGAGAACTATCCACGATATAATTTATAAATTTTATGTATATCCAATTGCTGGAACACAAGATTGATATGGACCCCAACCCTAAAACACAGGATTAATGTAAAATCGACCCCAACCCTAAAACACAGGATTAATGTAAAATATCGACCCCAACCCTAAAACACAGAATTAATGTAAAATACTGATATAGACCCCAGTCCATTGTAAAATACTGCATATAATCTATAATTTATAAATTTTATGTATATCTGATTGCTAGAACACGGGATTAATATCGACCCCAACCCTAACACACAGGATTAATGTAAAATCGACCCCAACCCTAAAACACAAGATTAATGTAAAATATCGACCCCAACCCTAAAACATTGGATTAATGTAAAATATTGATATTGAGCCTAGTCCATTTATAAATTATATCGACCCCGGTCCATTGTAAAATACTGTATATAATCTTTATTGCATATATTGCATATAATATTCATATAACTCGCGGCAACAATAGTCTTTATAATATGCATCTAACTCGCGGCATATAATATTCATCTTTATTGCATATTCGTAAATCACACATAATCTTCTACATATTCAATATAATATTCATCTTATGCATATTGCATATGAGTACATACGTGTTCCTCAGAAGTTCGTGGACCTTGATAATCAGATGCTCCTCTTCAGGATTGATCTTGTTGCGTTTGAGATCATGCCGGAGATAGTTAAGGCACTTTAGTCTGTAGCTTTTTTTAGTTCTCTTTAGACCTGCAAATTGATGTCTGTCGTTTCTGTAATTGGTCATTACATTACATAATAAGCATCCACGACACAGAAAACAGTCAAAATTGTCCCTGCAAATGTTAAGCAATCACCGATGTATGTATTCACAAAGGTTTATTCTTACATACCGGCTGCTTTGGCGAGAAATTTCCAGCGCCCTTCCCCATGTAAATAGTAATAGTTATTTTCGTGTGCATGCCACTGTGTGCAAAGTGAAAAAACTGTAAATTGGCAAATGCGGTTATAGTGTGGTAATTATTCAAGCTTAGGAGGTGGGAAAACGTGCATAGGAGGCGAAAGGGCTCACTGAATGTGTGGCACATGCGGCTGTCTTTAAACTGATAATTATTTAAGTGGAAAAACGCGCGTAGGAGGTTAAACGCTCACAGAATGCATGGAAAATGGGGTTGTCTCTAAATTGGCAGTGGTTGTCTTCAAATTGGTAATTATTTAAGTGGGAAAAACGTGGTTGGATTAAACGCTCATAGAATGGGTCGTGGCATTAGAGGGCAGTTTAAACATCAGAAAAGAATGCGTGCAGGTCGTGGCATCAAAGAGTTGTTTAAAAACAAATGCTTACATGTGTGAAGTGTTTCTTAATGATATAAACGTGGCATGCACATATATTAATTAATCATTTAAACGTGGAAATTATATATATTTACAGTAATTTTTTAATGTGATTAGGTAAATGTAAAAAAGTAAACATGTTAACAGATGGTTCATAAATGCCAGGAAGTTATGAACAATAAATCTGATTCATTGATTTTGGAGGACGACTAAGAATATGCCAGAATCTTCAATACGTAGCCATCAAATTAGGGTTTAAGGATAAATAAGGTTAAAAGATCATTAATTATGCCCATTGTCAATAGGTGTATGCTTTATCGGCGTAATTAATGGTTGTCCATATCCACCTTCAACTAATAACAACCACTTTATAAAAATGATTGATATAAACTCATCATTTTCCACTTTCCAAAATGATTATTGCTAATATTATAACAACCACTTTGTAAAAATGGTTGATATAAATGCATCATTTTCCACTTTCGAAAATGATTATTGCTAATATTATATGCAACCGTAAAAATACATTCAATATAGAAAATGGAAAAAAGTAAAAGATGTGTGGATTGCATAAAGGACAAACAGATCCTTCAATCTTGACATTAAGATCATTGAATCTTCACATTAAAGAATGTGGAGCTTTATTCTGGGTTAAGACAGATGATGGGTCAGTCATATGCTATCTCATGTGTTACCCTAGGCGTGACAAGTCCTTCAAACTTTAATGTGGTCTTATCGACTTTATAACCCACTTCTGCCTGTAAAACCAGCTATTATCCTCTGCTTACTAGAATTTATGACTGTAATTAAAATGGTTGGTTGGACGTCACATTTGCTGTTTAAAAATCTACCCGTCACTCTGGACGTGCCATTGTTACGTCCACCTCTCAAATACGTCTTTAAACTCAAAAAAGCTTTCCACAACGCCTCAACCAGGCCTGCGTGAAACCACTCCGTCCCCTGCAGCCACGTTGAACACAACTATTTCCTATTCAAGGAGGTGTACCATATATTTGGCGGACGCTCTGTTGAAAGTCACTTCTATTCGTTGGATTCTGGAACATTGCTTTAATGCGAGGTATCAAAGTTTTTCCTGTGCAAATCCACATCACATTGAATCGATCCTACCTTTTCCAACTACTCTACTGAGAAGACATGGCAAGTCTATCGAGCCGGGCAGATTCCGTAGACGATGGACTGCGTAGAAGCATTGAATGCTGCGGCCTATACACCACCGGCCCCAGCATTCAATGCTGCATGGCAGGGTGATATTGGCTGCCGATGATGGACAGGGAATTTTTTCCATGAATATTCCTTCTACTCTAATCGAGAAGACATGTAAGTCTAGTTTATCGACTCTGGCAGCTTCCGTGGACGATGGACAGAGAATTTGGCGGAAATTTAAGACATGTAAGTCTAGATTATCGAGTCTGGCAGCTTCCGTGGACGATGGACAGGGAATTTGGCGGAAATTTTTCCATGAATGTTACTGCTGCCGATAATTGGAGTTGGTAATTGGGAAAGGATATCCATTCAATTTTTGCCCTACTTCATTCTTCGTCGTTTGCTTGCCTGTGGGTAGGAAAGCCAGGAGAATGGCATCGGCGTTTCTTGTCAAATCATTCGTACTCTTCCCTTGCTTTCTCCTCGTCTGCTCTATTTCCTTCATTCAATCAAATGAAATAATACGCCCACCATCGTTCCCGGCTCTCTTCGTTTTCGGGGATTCAACCGTGGACGCAGGCAACAATGATTATCTCGTAACGATGGCCAAGAGCAACTATCCTCCTTACGGAAGGGATTTCATCGATCATAAGCCCACCGGAAGGTTTTCCAACGGAAGACTAACAACGGATTTCACGGGTAAATTCATGAATACCAACACATATTTTATATGAATCACTAGTGATATTTGACAATAGATATATTTTTTCTGTTATTTGTACAGCCGCAGCATTGGGACTGAAAGAGACATTGCCGGCATATTTAGACCCCACCATAACTTCCCAAGACATTATAACGGGTGCAAGCTTTGCATCAGGAGGATCTGGGTATGACAATCTCACGGCTGATTTCGCTGTATGTTCTAATTATCACCCTCCTGATCTTTTCTGCTAGCTTGGATTGCAATAAGTTGAACATCAGCCCTGGTATTTGATCCCAACAAATAATTTACCAATATTTTGCAGTCTGTATTGCCTTTATGGAAGCAAGTGCAGTATTTCAAGAATTACCGGACGAGATTGGCAGATGTGGTTGGAGATAAAAACGCGACATTATAAGGAATGCTCTGTTCATATGTAGCATGGGAACTAACGACTTTGCAGTCACCTACTTTGGTCTGCAAATTCGAAGGGCACAGATGAACGTTGAGCAATATCAGGAGTTTCTACTTAAAGAAGCCAATAATTTCATTCAGGTCCAGGCAAGCAAATCGGCTAAACTATGTTCCGTTTTGAAATACTATTTTCGAGGTTTTCGAATAGAGTAAGAGTAAGTCATGTATGGTAATACTCATAGCATCAAGATAAAAGGAGATATACAGGGAGGGTACCCGCAAACTATTGTTAGTTGGACTCGCTGCAATATGTTTCAAGAGATCTGATTAAAATAATGAGTTTTGATGGATTTGAATAGTACCCTTAACACTCATTGCATCCCGTGACAGGAGATATACAGAGAGGGTGGCCGCAAACTATTGTTCGTTGGCCTCCCTCCCCTGGGTTGCCTGCCTGTAGTGAGAACTTTAAATCTAAAGCAATTAAGGATAGGGAAAACTGAATGCGTAGAAGAACAGAACCAGGTGGCCGTTAGTTTCAATGAAAAACTAAAATCAGTTTTGGCGAGCTTGATGCATTCTGTTCTTGATCTCAAGCTTGTTTATGTGGATATCTACGAAGTACTCACTGATATCGTGTACAATCCTGGAAAATTCGGTATCTTCTTTTAGAGTTGGCCTTTTTCTATTGTCATTGATAACAAAGTAGTCGATAACTTCTCCGCTGTATATTGATATTACATATTGTATTTCTGTGGTGACAGGGTTTGAGATATCTGGAAGCCCATGTTGTGGAATGGGATTGATAGGGGCTGGTCCGTGTGATAACAATGCTCCATTCATTTGTTCCGATGCCTCAAAATATGTATTCTGGGATGCCTTTCACCCAACGCAAAAGGTTTATGAGATCATTGCTAGACTTGCAATCGATCGAGATCTCCCACGCTTATTTTAATAATTAATATATATGGATCTGGATTGCCCTATTTCATTCTTGTAATCATATCTGATCCCACGATTGATTAATCGAATAACTTTGTGGGAGAAATGTTTAATTTTAATAGAATTTATATTTAAATTGTAATTTATTTTATCCATTAATTTTTTTTTATGAGGGTGAGGGTGAGGGTGAGGGTGGGCGTAGGGGTGAGGTGGCGAGTAGGGGGTAATATTAGAGAAAGCATACCTGATATGAGGGTGGGGGTAGAGGGTAATATTAGAGAAAACATAATATTACCCCTCACCCCTACCTCCACCACCACCTTCATATGAAGATGGGGTGGGGGTTAATATTAGAGAAAACATATTATGTTTTCTCTAATATTACCCTCATATGAGGGTGGGGGTGTGGAGTAATATTAGACAAAACATAATATAAGTGAATTTAGACTTGTAAGGTTGAATCTGAAGTTACAATAAGGCCATGTTAGATTGAGCGAAATCGGTTAAATAAACTTCCCCAAATTGTGAAGGAATTGAAGAAAAACAAAATTCAAGCTAGGAATGTCGACCGACTATGCATGCAAGTAATTGGTAGCTCCAGAGGTTGAATTGGAATTTATTAGAGTCAAATTGCACAAATTCCATGGTTGCAAAGTGCCCATGGTGGAAACTGAATGAAATTGGGCAAAAACCCCAAATTATATAGTTGAATTGTGGAGAATTCTATGGGAAATATGACGAACTTTACATGCAAATGATGAATTAGTATTCATAGGGTCAAATTCGGTTATATGAAGTTAATCAAATTCAGTTATATGAAGTTAATACAGTGCTTCATAGGCGGCCATAAGAAGAATTTTGAAATTGGGCATTTTTTGGAAATTTAAAAAATATTGACAAAATTGGAGAAATAGGGAATTTTTTCACACTATGACGTCAACCTGACGTGGAGGGTATGTGTACTTACACAGTGGCTAGGACATGGTGGAAGGTACATAGTGGCATGGTATTAGGGGTGGCATTCAATTTGGCACCATGGAGGCAGTGCCTTCCTATCCAATGGAATCCTGAATTCTGGGCATGCGACAACCTCGTGCTAATTGTGGGGGGGTCTGGGGTGGTTATATTGACCACAGGTTGGGGGGGAATCAATTTGTAACATGTCACCATGGTATTAACCGTGGTTGAGTCTTGTGACCCCTCCCCTCTCGGTTAATGGTCAACAAATAGGGGGGGGGCGCAATGCGACGTGGGTCGTCGATCGTCGTCGCCCCCCCACCCACCATGATCTTTAGATCCAATCGACGGGTAGATTCAAGCACATGGTAAATAGGTTTTGCATGGGGCCCACCCATCCGTGCAACCCAATGATGTGGTGCCATGTTGATAACCAAGGCTTGTAGGGGCCAAAAAATACAATCATGTGCACACCAATAACAAAGCAGGAGGTAACGAAAGGTAGAGGGAGTTGACAAGGAAACACCAAGTGTGAAAGGGAGTTGAAATGGTGCCAACTAGAGGAACCAGATGCACTCAGGCAGCCATGTCATCATCGTAGTCAGCTAAACTCTTAGAAAATGATGAATTATTTTCCAGAAAATTTCAGTGAGTTTTGAGGTGTTCTTCTTGTAGGCCATTTTCGAAGGCCTTAATGACATTTTTGAGAAGTCGAATTTGAAACTATATGTCCTTCTAGGATAGATAGTTTTTTCATATAAAACATTAGAGCTCGAGGAGATATTTCTAATGGTGTAAATGATTCGCCAAATGGAGCCAGTATGAGGGATTTATAGGTCAAATAGTGGAGGGTAAATTTTAAGATCCAGTTAAGTTCAGAGGACCATAACTACTTGCTCCGAAATCAATTAGGGGCACAAGAGAAGTCTATGGAAATACATTTAGCCATTTATTACAACCATGGAGCCAAATTAAATTTTTGGCACACTAAAATGTATAGAAGGGCATAGAAGGTTCCTGTAGCAATCAGGGCCAAACATATTAATTGGCATAAAACTTTAGTAGGTTGTATCTAACATCCTAGAGCTCAGATAAGGATGAAAATTGGCCATAATGTTTAACATATAGTCATTAAGGGGTCCATTTGAGATCCTATCAAAATTACTGTTGGCATAGGGGCAGACCTAGGGTTCAACGCTTCAACAACTCACCAACAAAACACTCACTATCGACCCTTTCGGCAACACCTACGAAGCAGATGAAGTCTCACTCGAGGTAGAGGAAGGGGGGGTTGCAGGACTCAAGTGTCTACAACCTAGCTGGGACACAAATATGTGATCACAATACTTAACATAGCACTTAGCAATTAACATTCATTAGTCTTTAACCCCTATTCACATCGCAGGTTAAAACCATAATTACAAAGCAACGCAATATTCATTAAGATCTAATCACATCTAACCATTCAACACATAGCATCAAAATAGATCTAACCTTCATTCATATTATCAAGCACAAAGCTACTACATCAGATGCATCTAACATATATAAAGATTACAACACTAAGAATAAATCACATCAATAACATATCAACCACAACATATGATATACATAGTTTACCCCAGCATGGGGCTATGTCCACCTACTCTTGTTCTTCTTTATTATCTTCTTCTAATATTCTTACATGCACAGAGCCACAAAGTCAACTCAGCATAGGACAAGAGATCTATGTGCACCTCGTCAGATCCTCCTCCCTCTAACTTGGCACAGCACAGAGCCTTCTTACAATCACTTGCACTTAGCTCTGCAAGTTATCAACACACAATATGCACAAAGCCTACTTCTATCTTACTCTATCACTTAGCCATCATCCCAACCACTTCATATTGACTTCGCTCTAAGTCCTATCTACTTACTTATACATTACAAAAGGGGTCTAAAAATGGGTAAAACCCATGGGTCGACATCCCATACCCGTTACATAAACCCTAAACCCAAAAATCCCGCAAAAAGGGGATGAGATCCCGTGATCTTCGCTTCACCTGGGTGCTTCATATTCGACCAGCCTGTCGAAGTCCCAAAAATGGTCAAACATGACCAAGGCTCTCCAAAACTTGGTAAAGGGACAACAAGCTCCCAACGCTCACCTGTGAATCATCCTGAGTCACTCTGATCTGGGTAATTCTACTTCGAAGGCCTCGAGGTTGGCTCAAGCTTCCTCGACTTGCTTCTTTGTTAGAGCCTCCTGCTCTACGAAGTCCTGAATTACTTTCTCGGTGACAAGTCCTTCCAAGCGTTGTTCCACCGTGGTGACCATTTATTCTAGTTGTGCACCTTATCCTTCTATCTCTTAAAAAAGTGTGCAGGCTTTATCCTGCATCGACTGGAGTCTCTGGGTCACTTCCATGACTCTACTCTGGATGGTATGAACCTATTGTTGAATGGCATGCACCTTCTGTGACCTTTTCATCTTCTCTATCATTGATAGTAGCTTCAACTGTGCTTGTACTGTTGATTCTTGTTGCTTATCCTCCTGGAGTTGTGACTCCAATGTCCTTAGTTTCGGGTCTTCTGCAAGGCTCTCATATGTATGCGCACTTCGTTTACTTAGTTTCTTGCATTATAAAGCTAATGCCTTGATTCTTTTGACTGCACTCCTGACAGWTTCTTCTCTCTGGTCTTGCACTTCCTGCGGGGTGCTTGGCACCGATTGTAGTTCCATTTCTGCTACTCTTGCTTGAAGTTGTTGAATGGATTCAGCGATATTCCCCACTTGTCTCTCCATTGTCTCTTCTTCCATTTGTGTCAAGACGGACACACAACAAAGTGCTCTAGTGATTGCTTCTTTAACTCCCATCTGCTTTGTGAGCAGTTGTTTTTTTTCTTGCTCGATCTGCTCTCTATCCTCTGAAAACTTCGCCTAGAGGTCATATTTCTCTTGCTACGCAACCCGACATTGCTCTAGGGCTTCCTCTTTTCTTGCTTCAAGGCCTTTGTGGCCTATTCTTTTTCTTCCTATACACGATGAAGGCGAGCCTCTATTGCATTTTATAATATGCATAGTCAGCCTGGCTCATCTCCCAATTCTATACCTTCTGATGACAATGGTTCAATAAACACTGCGCGACTCGAATAGAGGACTTGTTGTGCCCTTTTTAGCGCTGCCTCAATTCTTTCATACATTGTCTCTTTCTTTGCTTCATTGCGCTGCAAAATATCCTCTGAAGCATTTGCTACAACGACGATGATGAGATCAATGTCATCCATCGTAAGCACAGTCTGTAACAAGGTCTTATTGGCTCATCACTTCTTCCGAGCTAAGGGTTTCTTCAGGGAAACCTTTCTTCTCTTGGATGACTCGACCTCTATAAGGGGATCCTTAGGCAATGTCACTTCGCTTTATTCATGTTTGTATTTTTACTTGTTCTCTTCTTGGTTCACTTCKTCACCTCCTCCTCCAGGTGAATCAGGCGCAGTTTCCTCCAATGCACTTTTCATTTCCTGCACTTCTTACTTCTTCTTCTTCTTGTTGCTTCTTGGTCCATCATACTCTTTTCGAGTGACCATAGGACTTCMRATGAGGTCGAGTCGAAGAGTTTTGTTTGTTCGACTGGTACAAGGAATTTTGTAGGCCATTCCTTGGTTATTTCCTCCATATCTTCCTCAGTGAGCTTGTAATAAGACTGGAGCTCTTCCTTGTGTTCGTTCCCGCGCGCAGTGATGCAAATGAAGTGCCTCTCTGCATGGAACTTTGCAAGTGGCCTGAACCTATGGAGTGTATTCAGTGTCATGCGAGGGAAGGATTCAATGGCCCTCTTCAGCTGTAAGTAATAGGTGTGGAACATCACATTGGACTACCATTATTTTTCCATGTCGCTCGAATACTAGAGGGTAGTGAACCTCGCATCCAATGGTTTGGACGGTTCAACTTCAATGAAGGTTGCTCCTTTCAACATCTCCCAAGAGAGGAAAGAAACAAGAATCAACAACCAGCTGAAGTGAAACTCGTAGCCTTGGTCCTGTTCTTCACAACAGTCTTGCTCCAACCGATTGACGACATAGCTTGCCCAGTTCATTGGCATTCCTTCAACACATTTTCATGTGAGGTCGATGACAAAACCCATGACTTGTGTTGGTCTATTCTTCCTGACGAGCTTACCAACAATCAACTGGAAAGCTAGGCGCACTACGCCATCTTGGATGGAGGATACCTTGTAGCCCTGCTTCCCTTTCTCCACATTGTCGTAGGTGTCCTTTATTCGTTGCACCAGGGCGTGATCTACAACCTTTTCTGGGTAGAATTTATGAGGGTCAAGTCCCTGCATACTCAATCTAGTGATCATGTGTATTAGTGCCGGATCCACAGTGATATGCCTGTCTAACCATATATAACCTCCATGGTAGCATGACAGGAGGAGTTTAACGCATGCGTTAACCTCCTGATGTCGGCTGAAGTGGGGTATCTTCATCATGTTAAGGATGGTGGACCTCGCGATCTCCTTAGTCGATGGTTGGGGGACTATCTTCGGCTTCTTCCCTGCTGTCTTTGTTAAGTACTTATGCGGTGCGAGCAATTCATAATTCTTTCTATCTCCTAGGTTAAAGTCGTTGATATTGAGATAAGGGATCAGTCCTAGCTATGTTCCAATTGTGTGTATCCCCTTCAGAAGGTACGCAGTGATGAGGGTGTACTCAAAATATCTCGGAACATTGTCACGACTAACCACGCCAACCAGAGGCGGGATGTAGTCATGCAGGACCGATGGGATGAGCTTCGCGTTTGCCAAGTCATCGTGATGCTTGCTTCGTTTCTCTGTCATAGTTCAGGAGGGCCTAGATCGACATGCAGTCGATAGGGATGCTTGGAATCCTCTTGTCGATGAAGCCTGTGTTCCCGCAGAAATGACTTTTTCAGCCTCTACTGCATTGCGTTTTCCTGACATACATGCTCGAGATCAGATATCTCAGGTAGGCGGAAAAACACTTAAGGTAACAAAACGGGTGGCGAGGTCTCAGTAAGCATTGCGTGATAACAATGAGTTCTCTGTGGGCTTAGATAATCACAATTTGCAAAGTGTCCCCGGTGAGACATTCGACGATTTAAATAGATAATATCATAATGGACTCCTCCAATGGGCAGGAAAACATCAATCAATACGATTTCATCCGTTATGGCACAGTCTCAATGGTCCAATGGTGATCTTTCGGGTAATAACTGTGTTCCTAGTCATTTTGGAGCGTCATTCTAATGGTCTGGTGTTGTTGGGAAATAATACCCTACGGACTAACAAACTAGGGCTGAACTTGTACGCAGATCATGAACTTAAATAAGACACATTTAACCTATCACCCCAATACTCAAACTCCTTTTTCACACACAAGCATGGAAAAGACCTACTAACCTTTTTCTATCAATGTTTGATGTAGATCCTCCGTTGTGCTTTATCTGTTTTCTCTCGCTGCTCCTTCCAAAGACAATTCTATAATCAAGATAAAACACTACGCATGCATGCTATTCTTCTACCTACAGGTTAGAGATTAAGAAAAAATCAAATAAAATATATATCACTCATGCCTTGGGACAGGAAAAGTATTCTTTTATTAATCTCAAGATGAATCAACTTACAATAATGATAGAGACCGGCCACCATTCCTCGATCCTGATCCTGGGCTCCTCCTCTTCTTTGTCCTCCAACTGCTTTGCTTGAATTCTTCTTAGGCTTGAGGAAAGGCTAAAGGGTTGGGACAAAATGGATTCAGCAATTGGGCAGAGTTTCTTTGCTATCATTTTTCTCTTCCAAATCGTACCCCTACCCCTTCTTTTATAGGCTAGAAGGAGCTAGGGTTTTGGACGAACTCTCAGCCATGCATGGTCGGGAGTCTTAGTTAACTCACCCATAGCTTTTTGCGCCGTCGACAACTTTCCATTTTTTGTGATTCTGAAGGCAAACGCGGGCTGTAGTGGGCCTACTAGCATTTTCCCGTAGGCTGTAGTGGGCCTGCTAGCGTTTGCCCGCGGGTTGTAGTGGGCCTACTAGTGTTTACTTTTTAAAAATGGAGTTTTTAGAAGAGTTGTTCAGTAGTTTTTTGGCAAAGAAGGGATATGAGTTGGCCTGATGCCAGGTAAGCATGTGTGGTGCAATTTAGGGTTATAACAGATGCCTCCTAATGTGTGAGGTCAAAAGAGCATCTGATGGCCGAAATACATTACCAATTATTTACCAATCTATATTGATATGCTGAATGAGTGAGCCCAGGAATCAGGAATCAGGAGGTTTTGTCTGCAAGAAATGTCAAATGTCTCACCGAGGCGGGCATACCCATGCTTGGAATAAAAAAGAACCATGGTTACCAATCAAATACACTGTAGATCCATGTCAAATAACTATGAAGAGTAGTCGCGAATAATACACAGCAGAGCTACATCTCAAAATCAGAAAGATATACATATAAAGTATCCATCTCCCAGAAGCTGATTCGGCCTGACGGCTGTACTTCAGATCTCGAGCAACAACTTCAAAATCTTCTAAACTCGGGTAGGAGTGTAATATGAGTGTAGGACTGCACTACCCAGAGGTCTTCGACAACTCGTCGGTTATGGACTTGATAATCTTGATGATCGGACTGAAGGCTTCAGTGATTTTGAACAAAGACTTGATTGGACGTTCAGGATGGCCGGGTATGCAGACAAGAGACATATTGCAGAGGGGCCAAATCAATCTTAGTGACAAACTTCTCTTGGACAATAGCACGACAAGTGATAAGACTCAGGCAACATATATGTTAATCATAAGTCTACGAAGCAGGAGGCAATGCAAACTCTCCATATGTTTGGAAGAGTAACCAAACGGTGGAGGACACAACTCAATATAGCAAGCAAAGCTTCCTAAGGTCGTACTACATCCCAAAGTTTGATGAATCAAGCGGACATATGTGCTTTATCCAAGGGCGACTCATGATGTTTTCCAATAAATAAAATACCTTTCCCATCCTCTTTTTGGGGTATATTTGATTTTTTTGTTCTTTTTGATGATTTGGAAAAAAGGATAAAGGAATATTACGTTACAATGGAGGAACGAGTACAACAAACATACAAGTTCAAGACACCAGGACAAGACTGATGTTCTAAGGAAATGATACT
>JASDQU010438802.1:30242-43872 GCA_032191745.1 Picea mariana | reverse complement strand
AGGATCTCGGTACTAGATGTAGCTTTTCATAACACCCCTGCCATATGGTGGGCTAATAATAAATCCGTATTTGGAATTTGGGACGAAGTGAAGCAAGATGTCAAATACAGGTTTCATAATAAGGAGCATTTGCAATCAGAGATGTAAACAGATCTTCAAGTTGCGCAATTGTTCAGCGGAGAATTGGATCCTAGAATACATATTGAGCGGTGTGTGACATGATGGCAAGCTGCGGGGATACCCTCTCATTTCTAGGTCCAGGTATTCCCCCACTCCCTAGTTCCAATCCCAAAATATTGGTTTATACATGAGGAAACCATAAGACAAACCAACGACTTGCAACCACTAGAAGTTCAATTTTGCAAATATTTCTCAGTTATGAGTAAGTACCCTGAGCTCGAAGTAGTCCTGCAAAAGATTAAATAATTTCTTTTTACAGATAGTAGTAATCATGAATCAAACTTAGTGATATGTACCAAACATAGCCAATAACTCCAGACTAATTTCCAATTGATCTCAATCGAGAAACCTATAGAATGTTACCATATTAGCAGACATTCAAAAAGCCTAGATGATTTAGGGGAATTGAGGAACCTAACCATCAAAGAGACGGAGGGGAGAAGAGAAATTGAAAACAGCGTACCCAGCCAGACTGATAGCTCCTACAACCACCCATTAAAATTGTGCAAAATCAATATAGGGATCGAAGAGAAACCGAAGATAGTTATGGTGGGAGACTACTAGGATGAGCAAACCAGTCAAGAAATACATAGTTTGTTGCAGGAATATGAGGATTTTTTCCCAAAAACCTTTTCAAAGTTAAAGGGAATGAAAGGAGTTATGGGTAAAATGAAGATTGAACTGAAACCAAGACCCAAGCCTGTCAGACATAGACCATACCATCTTATCCCTAGAGTGAAAGAGAAGGTTAAGAAGGAGATAGATAAGATGTTGGAAGTAGGCCTCATTATTGCAGTAAAAGAAGCAGAGTGGGCTAGCTCGATAGTTAGTCAAAGCAAGAAATGCATAGAGGATATTAGAGTCTATGTAGACTACATAATTCTGAACTCTACCTATGTCCATGACCCTTTCCCAACACCCTTTAAAGACGAGGTGCTAGAACAGGTTGCGGGGAAGGAATCTTACTCATTCGCAGATGGATTTTCAGGATACCACCAAGTCGCTATCGATGAAGAGGACAAAAAGAAAACCACTTTCATAACAGACTAGGGATCTTTCACATAGAATGTGATGCCATTCAGCTTGAAGAAAGCCCCTTGTTGTGGGTGGGAAATCCCTCCTACGGACTAGCACTAAGGGTTTTATCATGCATGCATAAATGACCTAAAGATTATTACTTTTTACCATCATCCCATGCCTAAACCCCATTACTCATATGTAAATACAAGGCTCAAGAGATTAAGTTGACGTACCTTATTTTTCGTGTTTTGGTGTCGAACCCTTTTCGCGCTTGGTCATTCTTTGACTACAACTCTCCTCCCAATGTTGACCTGCATTCACTAAAGACAAACAAATAACTCCAAATGCATTTGATCTATGAACTAATAGGTTAGAGATTTAATCAATCATACAATCAATATTCCAATAATGACAATCTCATATGGTGGGACGGGAAAAGAAATTCTTTTATTAACTTCGCAATGATACCTTACAATGATAAAGTCGGCCACTGCTCCTTGATCCTGGTCCTGGGCTCTTCTTCCACTGTCTTCCAATTGCTTTGCTCTATACTTCTCTTTTCACAAGGATAGCTAAAGGTTGGGACAAAGGGAATGCTTAATCGGGTATAGTTTCTTTACTATGATTCTCCTCCTTTCAAATGGGACCCCTAACCCTTCTTTTATAGGCTAGAAGAAGCTAGGTATTTGGTCGAGTGACCGACCATGCATGGCTGAAAGGTTTAGTTAACTTACCCAAAGCTATGTGTTCCATCAACAACTTTTCGTTTTTCGTGCTTTTGTAGGCACACGCGAGCTGTCTTGGGTCGACTAGTGTGTACACGCATGCAGTAATGGAGTAGGGCACGTGGGCCTTTATAAAAGGGGTTTTTAAGAAGAGTTGTTTAGCAGTGTTTTGGCAAAGAAGGAATCTAAGATGGCCTGATGCCAGGTAAGCATGTCTGGTGAAAATTAGGGTTATAATAGATTCCCCCTAATTTGTGAGGTCAGAAGAGCATCTAATGGCCAAAATACATTAACAATCTCCACCAACGTTCCAGACAAGTGAGCTCAGGGACCAGACATCGAGAGGCGTCGTCTACAAGATAATAATTCTCTTACCGAGGCGAGCATACCCATGCTCAGGATAAAACAAAATCATGGCTACCAATCAAATAGACTATAGATCCATGTCATATAACTATATAAAGTGTATCCGCGAGCAATACACAACAGAGATACATCTCGAAATAAAAAAGATATACATGTAGAGTATCCATCTTTTAGAAGCTGATAAGGCCCGATGGCTAGAGATGAGGTCTTCAGAGCTCGAGCAACAACTTCAACATCTTCAAAACTCGGGTAGTAGTGTACTATGAGTGTACGACTTCACTACCCAGAGGTCTTTGACGACTCATTGATCATGGACTAAAGAATATTGATTATCAGATTGAAGACTTCATTGATTTCGAACAAAGACTCGATTGGACTTTCGGGATGGCCAGGCATGAGGGAAAGAGACAAACTGTAGAGGGGATGACTCAGGCTTGGTAAGAACTTCCCTTGGAAAATAGCATGACAAATGATGAGACTCAGGCAGCATGGCATTAACATAAGTTTACGAGGCAGGAGGCAAAGCATACTCTCCATATGTTTGGAAGAATAACCAAATGGAAGAGGACGCAGATCAATGTAGCGGGAAAAACTGCCTAAGGTCATATTAAATCTCAGGGTTTGACAAACAAACTGAAATATGTGCTTTATCCAAGGGCGACTCATTGTGCTGCCAATACAAAGAAAATACTTTTCCCTTCTTGTTTTTGGGGTATATTTGATTTTTTTGTCTTTTTCAATAATTTTGGCAAAATAATAAAAGAATGTTACGTTACAAAGGAGGAATGAGTGTTGCAAACATACAAGTTCGAGGTGCAAGGACAAGACTGATGTTCAAAGAAAGGACACTCGGGAAAAATCCCTCCTCAGACCAAAGGTGTCAAGACACAGAGGTAAAGTGCTACAAGGCTTGTGTATAAGGCATGCTTCAGATGGTTCAGTTGAGAGGAACATGGAGCTGGCATTAGACCAAAGACGCAGGTATGCAAACACGATTAATAAAACACACAATGGTAACATCCTTCGATGTAATATTAACGAGGCCAAAGAAGGTAAGCTCAGGGTTTTTTCATATTTAGAGAGTTTGAAAAATGTAAAAGGAGACTCCAATAGGGTACCTTTTTTGAAGGTAGTCTAGTCGGTTCGAAAAAGGGGTAAACTAGCACCGACAAGATATATATTCAAAACCATTTTAACGAGTGTGATAAAGACAAGATTGCTCGGCCATTTTTTCATTTTTAAGGAGTCTGAAAAAAGATTAACTATGGACTCCATCGGGAATGTTCTTCTGGACCATTTTAATGAGTGTGAAAGAATAAGGTCACTCAACAATCTTTTCCATTTTAAGGAGTCTGAAAAGATCTTAACTATGGACTCCGTGGGGGTTCCTTTTTAACAAATTTAGTCCCTCAGGCCCGAAAAAGGGTTAAATTTATACCTGAGTGTACTCTTCTAGAGAACTGAAGTTCCTAAGAGTATACCTTTGTTCATACAGTTGACCGTCCGGACTGAAAAAGAGGTAAACTACTGTCGGATAGACGTGACTTCAAATTTCGGTTTAACGAGCGTGAAAGGCCACAAGATCATTCGAAAATCTTTTCATGTTTAGAGGGTCTGAAAAAGGATTAAAAGAAGACCCGTTATGTTCAGGGAGTCTCGTGGGTGAGGTCAAGAGTCATGCAAATGAGGCTCAAATGTGTAATCAGGAAAAAAAAAAAGGACTCTCAAGCCTACAGTCATTAGTGACAGCATGGACACCATAATGCAACCAAGATCTACCTAGGGCATCCATGTTCTGGTAATCTCTACCACCACATCGTGACACTTCTAAAGCAGTAATGATGGTTCTATGTTGCAACCTGATGGGATCAATCCTATGGAAAAGGGATAAAGACAATGAGATACAAAAGTTGGGGTGGAAACCTAACCTATATTCTCAAGTTGATCATCTAAGGTTTTTCCCACGAACCGTCAAAAGTGACCTAAAACTCCCAAAAAATGTCATGATACCCGATCATAACCTTCCAAAGCAACTCCTGAATCACTCTAAATGGTTTTCAATTTAAAGAAAATGATAAGGGGGGCCAAAAAAGTGACAAAAAAGGGCCAAAAAGTCTATAAATAGAAGTTGGTAGCTCATTATCACCATTGTTGATTTTGAAAATGACTCTGGAGAAAAAACCCCCTTTGATAAAAGTGGTGATTCTGGGATCTACAGTGGACGAAACGACCATCCATCTGGACCAAGTAAGTATAAACTACCTCCCTTTGCTTTGTAATTCTTTATTTGTGCCTTTAATTTGGCTTCTTAGGGGGGGCGTTGACCTTTAAAAGGTTGGCCCTAGGTCCACGTGNGTACTCTTCTAGAGAACTGAAGTTCCTAAGAGTATACCTTTGTTCATACAGTTGACCGTCCGGACTGAAAAAGAGGTAAACTACTGTCGGATAGACGTGACTTCAAATTTCGGTTTAACGAGCGTGAAAGGCCACAAGATCGTTCGACAATCTTTTCATGTTTAGAGGGTCTGAAAAGGGCTTAAAAGAATACCCGTTATGTTCAGGGAGTCCCGTGGGTGAGGTCAAGAGTCATGCAAATGAGGCTCAAATGTGTAATCAGGAAAAAAAAAAAGGACTCTCAAGCCTACAGTCATTAGTGACAGCATGGACACCATAATGCAACCAAGATCTACCTAGGGCATCCATGTTCTGGTAAGCTCTACCACCACATCGTGACACTTCTAAAGAAGTAATGATGGTTCTGTGTTGCAACCTGATGGGATCAATCCTATGGAAAAGGGATAAAGACAATGAGATACAAAAGTTGGGGTGGAAACCTAACCTATAGTCTCAAGTTGATCATCTAAGGTTTTTCCCACGGACCGTCAAAAGTGACCTAAAACTCCCAAAAAATGTCCTGATACCCGATCATAACCTTCCAAAGCAACTCCTGAATCACTCTAAATGGTTTTCAATTTAAATAAAATTATAAGGGGGGCCAAAAAAGTGACAAAAAAGGGCCAAAAAGTCTATAAATAGAAGTTGGTAGCTCATTATCACCATTGTTGATTTGGAAATTGACTCTGGAGAAAAAACCCCCTTTGATAAAAGTGGTGATTCTGGGATCTACAGTGGACGAAACGACCATCCATCTGGACCAAGTAAGTATAAACTACCTCCCTTTGCTTTGTAATTCTTTATTTCTGCCTTTAATTTGGCTTCTTAGGGGGGGCGTTGACCTTTAAAAGGTTGGCCCTAGGTCCACGTGAGCTATCTTATTGTTATCGGATAAATCGGTAGGTGCGGACACTAACTGATCTCCCTAGATCCACCTAGATCTAGAACAAAACACACCAGAACATGACGCTTTCCTTAAGTTTTAAATATTGAATTTACTAATTAAAGAGGGATGGGTGACATACCATTTAAATGTCGCTTCCTCTCTCCATCTCCATCCTAGCTCCGTTCCAACACTCATACAATGATGAACCTGCAAAAGAACGCAACCAACCAAAGTGATAGTAATAGCATAAACTCAATATAAACGTATGTATGTGATCAAGGAATCATACAATAAAACACAGCAAGCTTTATAGGAAAGAATCATATTATTGTATCATATTAAATGTGAAAGAGAGATTACAATCGTGGCCTTGATTTCGTAAGGTCCCTTCCAACTATCCTTCGTTTCCTCACACACTTCCATTCCAAGAATTCTGAGAGCACAGATCTGATAATATTCACAATCTATCTTGACAAAGGAAAAACTCAAAGACACTCCACCCAAGCTAATAATTCCAAGCCAAATCCAACTTGGCCCTTCTCCATGAGATCTCCTCTCCTTTTATAAGATGATGAGGATAAGGTGAGGAGGTTAGGATGATCCCACTAAATCATGAAATCGAGTAAGATCCAAACCATTCGGATGCCATCTCACCATGGAAGTTTCTCCTTCTAGAAGATTCGAGAAAACGCTCGCTTTTCGCACGTGTAAGCATTCTCGCACCCTTCCTATAGAGTATACTATGAACTCCTTGCGACCTAGCTATGATGTAGCCTGCGAGAATCAGGCATTCTCGCACCCTATCTATAATGCAACCTGCGAACTTCTTTTTTATAGGGTTTTTACAAAGGAAAATGCAACTTCTTCTCTCAGGAAAAGTTATTCTCCCTTCTCTCTTTAGGAACTCAGGCCACTGACCCCTCTGAAGGAAACATATAGGTTTACATCATAAACGGTCATAAGGATGACGAAAATAATGTGTAACAGAGAGCCCCCCAAAGTATGAAGTTAGAATAGAGTGATAGCTGAAATACTTTGTCGAGTGTGTGTAGGGAACAAGGAACAGTGGGTCGAAAACCTGCCAACAAACAAGGAAATACAGTACAATAATATATCATCACTGAGGTAGGCATTCCCATACTCATAATNCTTGCGACCTAGCTATGATGTAGCCTGCGAGAATCAGGCATTCTCGCACCCTATCTATAATGCAACCTGCGAACTTCCTTTTTATAGGGTTTTTACAAAGGAAAATGCAACTTCTTCTCTCAGGAAAAGTTATTCTCCCTTCTCTCTTTAAGAACTCAGGCCACTAACCCCTCTGAAGGCAACAGATAGGTTTACATCATTAACGGTCATAAGGATGATGAAAATAATGTGTAACAGAGAGCCCCCCAAAGTATGAAGTTAGAATAGAGTGATAGCTGAAATACTTTGTCGAGTGTGTGTAGGGAACAAGGAACAGTGGGTCGAAAACCTGCCAACAAACAAGGAAATACAGTACAATAATATATCATCACTGAGGTAGGAATTCCCATACTCATAATACAAATGACTTAGATCATAAATGTCGACACGCGAAGATCCATGTCAAGTAAGAAAGGTCATGGCCACCAAACATACACTGTGGATCCATGCCAATATGAATCAAATCTAAACATAGCCACCAAAAATACACTGTGGATCTATGTGTTAAAGACTCAAATTTGAACATAGCCACCAGACATACACTATGGATCTATGCACCAATACAATCTAAATATACTCCAATGCAACTTGAATCTGACAGAAAAGATCCAGGGTCTTCATATCCACCACTCTATAGTACGAATCTAACAATGCGAATACATGTGCTGGAGTCGAACATGGTAGAAACCACTTGATTACCGGTCAATGATGAGAATCGTTAACAAGTGCGAGGGAAATCACCATTAATGTCAATGACTCCCAAGGTACACTAGTAAAATCCAACGAATGTGAATCAATGAGTTGAGGTCGAACACTTGGCGGAACCTTCTAATAAGAGGTCAATAATGAAAACCCATTGTAGAAATCGAGGAAACCTGCCATTGAGGCATGCAAGTTCCAAGGTACCAATTGGTTTCTAAGTCTAATTCCTGTATAATGAGTTGATGTCGACAGGAAAAGACTCGTCACAGGAAGGCGTTAATGTATCCCCCATCAATGACACGAAATGGGTAACAATATTTGAAGTAGATCAGAGTAACAAGTGATTCAGGACTGACTCAGGGATGGCCGATGCAATAGAAGGCTTTAAGGAATGCATAAATGGTCGATGCAGTAGAAGGATTTTTGGGTTGAAATTCTCTTTGAACATATTGACAACACGATAACTGTCTTGGAAATACTGACTCAACAACAGGGATCACAAACCAATTTGTAATCTTATAAAATAGTATGATCAAGAGACAAGTGGATTTTCCAAACCTAGACACAAAGCAAGTGAAAGGGTGTCATTTTAAAAAACGACTCTTCCATGGAATACAGGTTTAGACACATTTCTTTCCCAATTTTTTCCCCCACCATTTCTGGCAAGTACCTCTTTAATTTTACACAAGCTTGAGGAGGATAACATATGCTTGAAATGTAAGCTCATCCTTCTGATGAGTCCCTCGGAGTATGTTTAACGAACCCTAGGAAAAAGTGGTTCGGTCCCATTTGGGCATTTCGATGTTTATTTAACAAGTCCAAAGAAACAAAACTCATGGGTTTTTCATGCTTAGAGAGTCTAAAAAACACTTAAAGAAAACTCAGGTCCCATACGGTCCTTTCAATGTTTTTTTTATGAATCCAAAGAAAGAAAACACAGGGGTTTTTCATGTTTATAGAGTCTAAAAAACACTTAAAGAGAACTATCTCAGTTCCTTTTTTGTAAAGTAGTTTGATGAGACCGAAAAAGAGATAAATTATCGCTCAACAAACGTTTTCTTCAAATACTTTAACGGGCGTGAAAAGAAAAAGGTCACTCGGTAATCTTTTCATGTTAGGGAGTCTAAAAAGAGCTTAAAGGGAACTCCAGTGGGTTCCTTTTTCATATAACGTTTACGAGTCCAAAAAAGTGATAAAAGTATACTCGATTACATTCTCATTGATTTACGAGCATGAGAAATAACAAATACTAAGCTCGGTAACTTATTCTCATGTATTAACGAGCATGAGAAAGAACAAAGACTAAGCTCGGTACTATTTTCATTTTTACGCAAGCTTTAAAACAAAACAAAACTATGCTTGGGATAGATTTTAGTTTTTACACAAGCTTAAAAACTAAACTAAACTATTCTTGGACCTGGTTTCATTTCATGCTTGAACCAGAGGAAACTATGCTTGAGGTAGGTGGTTTCATTTTTAAGCAAGCTTGAACCATAGAAAACTATGCTTGTGACTTCCCAACGCATGGTTGGTACTTATCCCCTAGCTTAAAAAGCTAGTGGCTCTAACTTCAGCATGAAGTCTAAAAGTTGTAAGCAATGTCCCCCAAGCTTCGTTTCATCCAACTGCAAAGATGAATGAAATGAATTTTCAAATACTAGACGTAGGACTTGACCCAAATGGAGAGGGGGAATTTGTTTCATTTTTTAATGAGCTTGACACATGAGAAGAACTATGCTCATAACCTTTGTTTCATTTTTTAACGAGGTTGCCACAGAGATGAAAAACTATCCTTGTAAGTGGTTTCATTTTTTAACGAGCTTGAAATTAGAAAACTATGCTCCAAGACCTTTGTTTCATTTTTTGACGAGGTTTCCTCAGAGATGCAAAAACTGTCATGGAAGTATTCTTGATCATGGATTCCAAGAGGACGATGCTCTGGAAGGAGACCATGTCAAGGGGCACAAATTGGTCATGGATTCCAAGAGGTCTTCACTGGGAGGAAGAAACACACTCTGGAAGGACACCATGTTGAGGGTCGCAACAAGAGTAAAGAGATCAGGCTCTAACAACCCCATTGAAGAGATCACCATGTCAACTATTGGATCTAAGTCATCAGAAATTGAATCCATGGGAGACAACGCCACATAATTGACCTGTGGCGAGGGCGATACCATCTGCATATAAGAACCATTCAGGGAGGCAATCCAGGTAGGGTCAATGAATTAAAGTTGATCAACAGTCACAACCCATCCATCGTGAGGGAAAGCTATCACATGGAAAAGAGTAGACACAATAGCTTTCATGGCATAGACATAATCTCACCCAAGGAGTAAAGAAAAATTCAAAGGGTCTTGGACTACCATGATGTCAATAAAAACAATTTTCCCTCCCAAAGTTACATGAAGCTGAGGAAGGGTCCCTAAAGGTTGACTAGTTCTTCTATTAAAAGCTAACAGATTCTGCGTAACCGACGCAAGTGGAGGACAACCCAAAGCTTGCCAAGCAAAAGAGGACAAAATACTAATAAATGCACCTTCATCTATCGGTGTCTGAGGAACGTCTCGACCACAAAACTATACTATAATCTGGAAAGGAATGTGAGAGAGAAGACAAGGTCCAGTTAGCACACCCCAATCAAAATGGATGGCCTCATAACTGAGGGGTTTCCATAGGAGAAGGAGGAATAGCCCCCGACATGGTAGATTATGTATCAACAAGAAAAACATGGGTAGTATCGGGTTTAATCTCTAGCGAGAGAGTAGGATCGACCGATGGAGAGATCAAATCAACCACTTGGGTTTCATTCTCCAAGGGGAGAATGGGGTCGACGGGTGGAAACAAATAGACCACTTGGGTTTCACTCTCTAACGGGAGAGTGGGTTCGACTGACGATGGGATCAGATCAACGACTTTGTTAACACTCTCTAAAGGGAGAGTGGGATCGACCAAAGATGGGATCGGATCGACCACTTTGTCAACTGGTTCAATTAAGGACATGACCAGATTGACGACATGATCAATCAGATTGACCAACGACGGGTTCAGAGTGATCATTCCATCAACTACAGGGGGGTTGAGAGAAAAATTACGATAAGCATCTGGACGTTGAGGCTATGAAATAGTCATGTCTTCTAGTAATTTCGAGGCTTTGTCCATAGGAGGGAAAAGGTGAGTTAGATGTCTCCCTTTGCATAACATACATGAGAACTTGACTCTACTTTTCTTCTTCCCAATGATATCATGACTAGTTGACGGGAGGTCATCAACATGTTGTTTAGAGGTTGATGACATGGGTTGGTCAGGGTGTGTAGACCATACTTCTATAACCTTGGGTAGACCAGGGAAATCCTTAAGAAGATGGTTACCCTTAAAAATCCTGGAAGGGTACTTGGGCTTACGAGTTGTTTGGGTGATCTTGACATCATCAACACTCCCAACATGATTAATAGTAATTGGTTGTTTTCCAACATTCTTAGCAGTGGTTGGAGGTTTTGATCTTTACCCATTTTTCTTCTTCTTATTCTTCATTTTCTTCTTCTTCTTATTCAGCGGGTTACTAGCTTCAGAGCTTTCACTCAGCAAAGAAGATGAAATGGGAGAAGAGCTTGCAAGTGAAGAAGGTGAATAAGATCTTACTGGTGAAAATGATGAAGGATCAACATGATATTGATGTTCTTGGGGGGAAGTGCTTACGACCGAAGCACTTACTTCATTCGAGATTACCTGAGTGGAAAACAACCACACCGACAATCCAATCATGAGACCTGGAAGGCTCAAAGTAACGATGTGAGGAGGACCAATGTTTCCATAAGAAGGAAAAGAAAAGGTTCCCCTGCAACAGGGGTTCCTTCAATGGTCATTCCGAGAACTGTCGCCATATAAAACAAATCCAACCTAGAGTCTACTAGGGAAAACAAACAACACACACTAAAAATCTAGTAAGCAAGCAAGAAAACAAAACCTTCTCACAATGAGCACACTAGTTGGTGATGAAATCCAATGTCGCGAGAACAATGTAAGAAGGGGATGAGATAGAGTGGGTGGAAAAGTTACGTTGATGACCTGCTTAATGGACTTACACCCTGGTTCAAGTTCCCACACATAATCATGGGTATGCCCTCCAAGAAGCCCGAGTGAGTTTGGCCAACGTCAATTCCAGGTACCATGAAGACTTGCCCCTCCACAGTCACCTTCTGTAAGGACCCTAAAGATATAGGCCACTAAGGTTACCAATCACTACAGTGATGCCTAGGGAAATAGTCGACAGTCCGATCCACGTGCAAGGGCAGGGTATCTAGCCTGAAATCAACTTGAAAGGCTTCCACTCATCATTGTGGGTATACCTCGCAAGAGAACCCCGTAATACACGTAATCTCTACACCAAGACCAACAAAGCAAGGTGAGTAACTCTGCCAGTCTCAATGCGACCTCATGATTGACCCTTGTGTTAGAAGGGCTTCCCAGGAAAAAATGCACTAAGTGGATTTAACTCTCCCTATCACAAGATACTATGTTTGTTTGCAGCTTTGGAAAGTTATCTTTCACACCTATTCCAAAGCTCTACGACTAATCTAATATGGGTTTGCTACCAGACAAAATAAAAATGTCTAATCAATTTGTATAAGTGCTTTATTTTATGGCTATTGTTACTCAAAAGGAAAATGGCGTAGACAATATGGTGTTTTGACCGACTCGAATGTTATGCAAAAAGATGAAAATGCAATCTTTTCATTTCGATGAAAGCTATGCTACAAGAAGGAGAAAAAATTTATCATTCCCAGATGCACAATGTCCCAAAATCTTAAGACTCACCAATATCAATATTCTCAAGAAATGAGCAGAAAAGATTGTACACCAATGCACGATTCATGCCCCCCCCCAGCCATGAGGGGGAAATTTTTTCATAATTTAAGATCAAAAAATGCCAAGAATCATGCAATTCTGCTACTTCAAATGCAAGGATGCCCCCAATCCAATATAAAGCAAGGAATCAAATATTTTTGTTTCAAAAATTTCACTAAAAGCAATAATAAACTTTCTTAAAACAAAGAAACCCAAACTAAAAGTTTTCTTTTAAAGCGAACTATTCAGAAGAAATCTTATCTTTCCCTAAACAATTCTAAAGAAAACACACTCTTTGTAATTGAAAGATACTCAAAGCAAGAGACTAATCCTTCAAAACCAAACAAAGCCAATGTTGCTAAAAGTAACTCAAAGAATGTCAAGCAGATTGTAGACAGATCAATATAGGCTCCAAAATCTCAATCCAGTTGATCAAAGAAAAACTGGTTCATCAAAAGATGACAAGACCCAATCCAAAAAAGTTTACAAACAAGTTCGCAGCCTAGCAGTAGAGTACAGTGCGAGAATTAGGTATTCTCGCAGGCTAGACATTGGTAGGGTTCGAGAAGTTCACATTGGATCCAACAGCAGGGTGCGAAAATCTATGGTTTTCGGAGGCTGTAGAGAGGTACAATGAGAGAATGTCTATAATCAAAGAAAATTTTGAAAAATGACAGGGAATCTGAGTGAACTTCTATATCCAGAGAGTCTTGATGGATGTCCCACAGACTCGGAAACCAGAAAAAAACCAATCAAAGGAAGGGAAACTAGACTGACTAGGAAACAATCTTTTCCCCAGTATGGTCGCCAATTTTGTTATCGGATAAATTGCTAGGTGAAGACACTAACCGATCCCCCTAGATCCACCTAGATCTAGAACAAAACACACCAGAACATGACGCTTTCCTTAAGTTTTAAATATTGAATTTACTAATTAAAGAGGGATGGGTGACATACCATTTAAATGTCACTTCCTCTCGCCATCGCCATCCTAGATCCATTCCAACACTCATACAATGATGAACCTACAAAAGAACGCAACCAACCAAAGTGATAGTAATATCATAAAATCAATATAAACCTATGTATGTGATCAAGGAATCATACAATAAAACACAACAAGCTTTATAGGAAAGAATCATATTACTGTATCATATTAAATGTGAAAGAGAGATTACAACTGTGGCCCTGATGTCGTAAGGTCCCTTCCAACTGTCCTTCGTTCCCCGCACACTTCCATTCCAAGAATTCTGAGAGCACAGATCTGATAATATTCACAATCTATCTTCACAAAGGAAAAACTCAAAGACACTCCACCCAAGCT
>JASDQU010438801.1:78555-90313 GCA_032191745.1 Picea mariana | reverse complement strand
GCTCAGCACCCAAGGCCACCCTCAGCTGATTGGAATCATAGGATTCCTCATAGAAGGCTTGCTCATATACTCACGCCGACGGGTGTATGTCGTAGGGCATCGACCTAGTCAATTCTTCAATCTAACCTTCACAACCTCGACATGGGGTTGACAATCAAGAACACCACAGCTCGTAGCTCAGCTTTTGAACCTCAAGGTGCATATAAAAGTTGGGCTTATATCAGTCTTGTTATAATAATGGAAAAACCAAATATATTCTGGTGCATATAAAAACTAGGTTTAGATCAATATTTTATAATAATAGTAGTACCAAATATGTGTTTCTAAACCCAAAAAGTAAAGGATAAAAAACAAACAACTTTGGCTCCAAAATCATTTAAACTTATGAAGACCCAAAACTCTTTCGAGAAAACTGTTCATCTTTGAGACCTCAAGACTCCTAATTTGCAAAACTATGAAAACTTTTCCAATGATTTACACGTTGAGCAAGTGGATCTGCTGCCCATCCAAAGCCAGGGATAATATGGGTACTGGATATCCTGGTTTATGAGCGAGCGATCAATAATCAATCTATTGTCGTAGGCTCATGGCTAGGTGAATCCATAAACCCAACAAACTGCACTGGATGTTTCAACTACCATTGCATTTTACGACACATGGCATCCTCCATTACTACACATGACATCCTCCATTACCAAGACACTTGGTATCCTCCATTACCACGGGCAAGTACATACATGACATCCTCCATTACCACGTGCAAGTAGAAAATGAAACTGTTCACATCCACGAAACTGTTCATAGTAAAAAGGTGGACGCTGAAACAGAAGGCGCACGCACCAATGATGTTGTACCCACTAGTAAAACTAAAAGGTGGAACCTCAAACCTAAGGAGCCCCATTCATCATAGAATAGTAAAAAGAACACTTACCACATAACATAATAGTGAAAAAATCCAAAACAAGAAATCTTAAATCTGAGGTATAGTAAAATAAAATACCTAAGTGCAATGAATAAAGTGGGTATTAATGTCATTATTATGCTAATGAGGTTAATAATTTTTTAATTATTAAAGGACATATTTTGTCATGCAAAGAAGCTAATGATTCAAATTTTTCATGTAAGGAAGTTAATGCTTCAAATCAGAGCTTTTAATTTATTGCAAGGACGAAAGATGAAGATATGAGCACATAGTTATTTAGATAAGCAGTTATTAAGAAAGAGTGTTGGAATATATAATTCCTACTTATCTAATATGCTTGCTAATGTATTGAGAAGTAGAGCTAATATCTACATGAGTTGTATAATCCTATTCTTAAGAGGTTGTTAGAGAGTTGGATTTGTGAGATCCTAGTTTGGTGTGTGGTTGAGATATTCTCACAACCTCTCCATTTATCTTTGGAATAAGTTAGAACTAGTAAAAGAGCCTGTACACTCTATATAATAGAGTCTAATGTATTGATATTTAAGGTAATTGAATATTTGTGCATATCACTCTACTCTCCCATTTTATTATGGTACCAAAGCTTGAAGACTCGGCATAACACCAATATGTAGAGAGTAGAGTAGATAAATTCTCAAAGCTTGAAATGCTATGAATAATCTGTTTTATGTGTGAATATTTTTTGAGTGATTGTGTGGATTGATTTGCTGGTCAAGGGATAGATCACAACATCAAATCGTTCTACGAACCATTTGTGTAAGCCATTGATCTAGCCATTGTTGTTGTTGAAATAAAAGAGAGGTTGTGTGCAGGAGTACTGTAGAACTCAAACTGTGTAAATAAGACTTAGTGTATGTGTTTAATTTGTTGTTTGTTTAAGGCGTTCGATTCATTTGTGAAATCAATATGAAGGTTGTTTGAAATCGATGTGAAGGTTGCAACAGTTATTTTTTATTCATGAGGTGTCAAAGACCTTGTTGTTGCTTGAAGCGACTTGTTGATTGGTACTTTTCATATCGTTGTTGAAAAGAAGGCATGAAGCTATGAAGTCACACATCTGTGTGGGGCATAAATTTCGTCGGTTGCAGTGACCGACGGTCTATTTACTGGAATCTACAAGCATTTTGGGGGCTCTCGGTTACTAAAAAACACTCTCTTTGTTGAAATTGGAACCATTAGTCGTAGATGGATCTTTGTTTGTCTGATCATCGCTACCCTCCGACAAAATCGTACCAGAATTGGACCCACACAAAGCCGATCCATCTGCAACATTCCCTGACCTATTCAACTCCACTTGAGGAAAAGGCAGTGGAAAGAAGAGGTTGGATCTATTCAAACTCATTCTAGATTCAGTTCGACCCAATGTCGAAGCCAGAAGCCAGTGGCATGGAGGGAAAGGGGAGACGAAGTGGATCACCGACGAGTGTGTGGAAAAAATTGCTCCGAAGCTTGAGATTATGGAGCCTTCTTGCAGTGTCAAGGACGGGATTGGTTATAGCATGATAAGCGATGCATATGAGAAAGGTATTCTTATTCCTGGAAGGAGTGTTTTGGTGGAACCTACAAGTGGAATTTAAATGTGCCTGGAAAAGAGCAAGCCTAATTTTGTTGCAAAGCCGAGACATGGAGGTGTTATAGCCAAGTGAGGTGTACATTCCCATTACATAATGCCCACACACCCTCCAATTTGAAACAAAAATGATATTGAGTTGTGATATTTTTGTTTTTTATTTGAAGGTGTTCATAGTTATGTAATTTAAGTTATTTGAAATTGAATCACACATGTAATTGAAATTAATTTTATGATATTTTGATGTAGTGGTCCTAGAGAATACTATGTATTAAGCCAATGTATACCCCTTAATGAGAAAAGTTCATGGTGATCTAAAAACCACTATGTAAAGGGTAGTTTTTGGTCAAAACCACTTGAGAGAGCATGGTTACAGGTAATACGAGAAAACTTGGTTCATGGTTGAGGGTAATTTGAGAAAACCCAGAACATGGTTACAGGTAATCTGATAAAACCTGGCTCATGGTTGAGGGTAATCCAAGAAAACCCAAAGCATGGTTATGGGTAAGTTGAAAAAAACCAAGGTTGATGATGATGTGATGAAGGAGCAAGTATGAGCAATAATGGTTGAATGAACAATGTAGCTGAAAATGATTCCTAGAGAACTACGAGTTACAATGGCCGATGACCTATGTATTCCGGTAGACGGATTTATTTTTATATGGACGTCAATAATCAGATGCAAGTACAAGAGGAAGAAGATAAAGATATGACCACATAGAGATTTAGATAACTAGTCATTAAGAGAGCATGTTGGAATATATAATTCCTACTTATCTAATATGCTTGCTAATGTATTGAGAAGTARAGTTAATCTCTACTTCCTATTCTTAACAACCTCTTAACCTAGTTTGGATTTGTGAGATCCTAGTTTGGTGAGCTATTGAAATATTCTCTCAACCTCTCCAATTWTCTTTGAAAAAAGTTAGAAGTGATACCARCCTATACACTCTATACAATAGATTTTAATGTATTGATATTTAAGGTAATTGAATATTAATGCATATCAGTCTACACTCCCATTTTACCAAAATATTCATCCCAAAGTGAAATCATATCAATTAAAAATACATCTGTAATTAAAATTAAAAGATGGCCAATTCTGGCCATTTTCAATTGGTGTAAGGCAACGCGAAACTATAAGTTAAGGAAAACGAAAACCAAGGTTTCGCTAAGACCTTCGTCTTTTAATATACAATTTTGACTGGAAAGTTACACATGGCTTAGAAGCTATGACAGTTCACAACAAATAGCTTGGGAATGAAGCTACATTCTTGGCTGTGAGTATGTTTTTAACTGACAAACCGAGTCAAAGATTCTTCTCAATACATACATTACAATCCTTTTCCATTGGCGCTTGGCGCTACCTCGTTGGAAGGTCTATTACAGAAGTCATGAAATTATCCCCTCTACATCCAAATTCTTCTTGTTGTGGTGATTCAGAATCATTTTGAATGATCCGTTGTTCATTCAACTTCCAAATATCATCCTCCCACAGAAAACCTCTGTATTCTCGACATAGCCATACGCGGGGTCCGAATACATAGTATCGGGCAACGAATCTCGATAGAGATAGTTCAGCATGAGGATTCCAAATTCATAGGGAGTAATAGGGTCTACAAAGAAATCAAGGTCTGCATGAACATCGTCGTAATAAGTGAAGTACCCTATATCAGACGTCACCCAGCTCTCTTCAGAATTCCCACCTGCACTTAATTCGCCTTGCTTATTTGAGCCAATCGGATCACTATTGCCCTTTCCATCGGTGGACTTGATATTTTTATGTGTTTGCGCCTTCAAACCGATTTCATCTTCTAGAGACTTTACAACGCCATTGAGTCTCATCTCGCCACAGTGTGGGTTTCTTCTGGATTGTTGTTATTGGCATCCATATTATGGATTTTCTCAAGCAAAGTTATGAGATCACCATCCTGCACCAAATCTCCGCTAGTGTATCATTTCAATGCTCACTTATTTCAAGTATATTTATTGGCAATGGGTACAATTAATGATATTTTAATTTTAATATTAATCTGATGATTGTGCATTGAAGATATTGGCATATTCTTAATTATCCTCCGAAATCAATAAGTCAAATTTATTGTTCACAACTTACTTGCATTTACAAAAGCATCACTTAACATGTTTATTTTTTACATTTAACTAATAATAAAATTACTGTAAAAATATATAATTACCAAATTTAAATAATTAAAAAGGATTAATATCTATACAAACAGCATTTATATCATTAAAAAACATTGCACACATTTAAAAAACAATGTGCACACGTTTCATGTGGGGGGTTTATGGAGTCTCAACAGTCTCATGCCCACGACCTACCTACAACCGTTTCATATTAGGCCACACATTCATTACCTGACATGTTTTTCCCAGCTCCCAAGAATAAATAAAAATTACCGTCTGATGCCACGACCTGCCCAAACATTCTCTGAACCGTCTCACCTCCTAAACACGTTTTTCCTAGCTCCTAAGCATAAATAAAAATTAATGTCTGATGCCACGACCCTCCTAAGCATTCTCTGTTTTGATGAGTTTGGAGTAGAATGGATAGAACAATATATCACACTAGGAAGAGGAGTATCAAAGAAAAGCATCAAGCCACGCCACGTAACATCTGTAAAAAATTATGTTTTTCATGAGCCTGGGTAGGGTTTGAACTAATTTTAACTGTGTGCAGGGGTTTTATTTTTTTAGGAACCTAGGTAGGGTTTGAACTAATTTTAACTGTGTGCAGGGGGTTTTGAGCTTTGCTTCTATATTTTCATCCACATGGCCAGGGATCAAAGTTGTTGTATTTTGAGATTTGTTGTTTGTTGTATTTTGAGCTTTTTCAGTGAAGCTTCCGGTGAGTGTCGTTGGAAAACTGCTGATAGTTTTAACCCACAATAAAAAAAACACCCCTCATTTAGTTTGGTTGGCATTAACGCACTATGTAATCTTCACATGTGTCCTAGTTAATATTATAAACTACTACAGGCTTAGATTATTACCTGGATATGTGTTCTTCCTATTGAAATTGATGGTTTAATAAATTTTTTAATCACAAATTCCAATCTTATGGTTTACAATGAAAGATGCTGGTCAATTCTTCCTCTTACTCTCAAATCAATTAATGAGATTTAATGTTCTTAACTTTATTGCATTTATGAATGCTTTTGTTTCCTTGTTTACTTTTTCACATTTACTTAATATGTATTAAAAAATTATTGTCCTAACCATTGATTGCCACGTTTAATAATTAATATGTATAAAAAAACTGATTGTCAAGTTCGATTAATTAGCAAGGATTAATTATAGATTAATTAGCAAGGATTAATTATACGGATAGAGTAATGAAGCTTTTATAGATGTGAAGGGTTGCAACGTTTGGCATTCCTTTCGGTTAAAGCAGCCGCCATTCCTTTCAGTGCACGCAGTCATGCATATTGGTTGCCACGTTCAATCTCCATTAAAATAATTAACGATTCAGATACTCAACAAAGAAAACGATTAACCATTCACAGACTCAACAAAGGAATGATATGCCTGCGTCTTTATTGTGGAGGTTCGGAGGAACGATGCAATTTGATTACCTGAACAGGAGAGCAATCCAGAACGAAGAACAGAGGACTCAACAGAGGAAGGAAGAACCTAGGACTCACACTGTTTTAAATAATAATAAAGCATATATGTGAAAGTGTTGGGATGTGCCGAAGAACATTATTCGATTTCGAGGACAGAGATCAGATGAAATCCATTAGAAATAGGAAATATGGTTGCCAACCCTTTACCTTTCCGCTGATGTGTGTCGTTACAGTTCTGTTTTATTTTATTTTGCTGAATCAAAAGCATGGGAGGATCGGTGCAACTGCCCCATTTATTTTATTTTGCTGAATCAAAAGTTTCGTGGAAACCTACGTCAGAATTTTAATGGAATAGTGTTGTCAATTTCTGAGTCATTGGCAAATGTGTTCCTAAGCGTCCGTGTACAATAGAAAATGCATAGAAATTAAGAAACCATGGAAAGAAAATACACAATATTAAGGATATGAATATTAAATTGTAAATGGCAATAGACCACATCATGTTGTAACTACTTGGATATTTCTTCTCGTCGTGTTCCTGATTCCTCTATTCCATTCTCATTGTTATAGCTTTTTCCTCATTCTGGTATTTACTGATTTCGATTTAGTCGCACGCATGGTAGGTCATTAAGCTTCATTTTTTATTTAATATTTGTCATGTTCTGACTTATACAGGAAACGTCCATAGAGAATGGACATAATCTAATAAAACTCTCTCTTAGTGCCCGAATGGACAAAAACCCCAAACGATTTGTAAAGTTTTTTACTCTGCAGGGATTATTAAAGTTCGAAAAAAATGTGAAAGAAAAGAAAAGTGAAAAATAATCACAACTATTTTGAATGGGTTACAAGCCCATACAATATCTTATCAGAAATAAGAAATTATAATTTTTAGTGGAGAACTTAGAAGCATCATAAATATATTATATCTTATATGTCAATTATTGGAACATTATATTATGGAGCACTCAAGAAGTTCAGTTGTGTTTGTTATCAATATAAATATTTATAAATATAATTAGTGTTTTATAATAATAATGTAATGTATTTATTATTGTATTTGATACATTATGCATGTAAATAATGTTTTTCACAATATTATATTGAGATTAGGGTTAAGATTATTCCTATTAAAATTAGGGTTATGATTATATTAAAGATAAATTTATTTGTATTAAGGTTTATTTTATAATAATAAAAAGATAATTTAATTATAATAATTTAATACTTTTATTAATGTAATAATGTATTTATTAATGCATACATAAATGCATTAATGCATACTAAATTATTAATGCATTTATGTATTATTAATGTATTTATTCATATAATAATGTATGGACATTATAATAATGTATTTATTAATGCATTTAATGTAATAATGTATTATTAATGTAATAATGTATTGTTAATGTATTACTTTGTTATTGTAGTAATATTTTAGCAATGTATTAATTAATAATGTATTAATTTCTTAATAACCTATTAATTTATTAATAATGTATTTATTTATTTATTTAAATGATTTAGTAATACTTTAACATTTAGGTATTAATTTATTAATGATGAACATACATTAGCTCTTTTATTAATGCATTTATGTATTATTAATATATTTATGTATTATAATGTATTAATGCATTAATAAATGCATTTATGTATTTATTAATGTAATAATGTATGGACATTATAGTATTGTACTTATTAATGAATTTAATATAATAATGTATTGTTAATGTATTACTTTGTTATGTAGTAATATTTTAGCAATGTATTAATTAATAAGGTATTAATTTCTTAATAACCTATTAATTTATTAATAATGTATTTATTTATTAATTTATCAATGATTTAGTAATACTTTAGCATTTACGTATTAATTTATCAATGTTGAACATATCCTCATGTTCTAATGTGACGCACCTATCTTGACGTCAAAATGTGATAGACATTTTGAAACATCCCAATCTAACAAACAAAACCCTTTGTTGCAATGTGATGTACAAAACCCAATGTGGCAATGTGAGAAACATAGACCAACATTGCAATGATTCAAACATTTCTTGACGTCACAATGTCAATAACATAACCTTATGTCGCCATGAGACGTACATTGTCACAATGTGATGCACATAATATGATGTAATAATAAGATGAACATTTCTCTATGTCACAATGAGACGAACATTTCTCGACATCACAGTGCGAGGAACATTTATCGAATCCAAAATGTGATGAACATTTCATGATGTCGCAATGTGACAAACTTTTCTTGACGTCACAATGTGACAAACATTTTCGACATTGCAATGTGAAGAACATTTATTGACGTCCCAATGTGATGAGCATTTCCTATCGTCGCAATGTAATGAACATTTTCTAACGTCACAATGCGATGAACATTTCCCGACGTTGCAATGTGACAATTATTTCTCGATGTCGTAATGTGACAAAGATAACTTGATGTCCTTATGAGACAAATATTTCCCAACGTCACAATGTGATGAACATACCCTAATGTCCCAATGAGATGAACATTTACCGACATTGCACTGTGACAAACATAACCTAATGTCGCAATGAGATGAACATTTCATGATGTTGCAATGTGTCGAACATAACTAGATCTCACAATGTGATGAAACAAAATCCCATGTCACAATTTGACGAACAAAATGTCATGTCATAATATGACAAAGAAAACTTGATCAACATTACAATGCGAAAGTGCCATAGAAAACCATGGTTAAACATAATCAACATGGCCCACCATATTCATCTCGGGAAGGTCTATGAAGGTCAGCAAAGGGCATGATCAACATTAGTCAACCTTGGTGAACCATAGTCAACCATGGTGAAGGTCAAGTATGATCAACCATACCAATGTTTGGTCCATGTCAAGACCATTCATGGTAGACCATAGTCAACAATGGTTATGACACAATGTGATGAACATTTCTTGATGTCGCAACGTGAAGAACATTTCCTGACGTCGCAATGCAACGAACATTTCTCGACATCGCTTGATGTGTTGAAAATAACCTGATGTCGTAATGAGACAAATATTGTCCAACATTGCAATGTGACGAACATACCCTGATGTCACAATGAGACGACCATTTCCTGAAATCACACCGTGACAAACATAACCTAATGTCGTAATGAGATGAACATTTCATGATGTCACAATGTGTCATAATAGTCAACCCTGGTCAACCATAGTCAACCATGTTGAAGGTCAACTATGATCAACCATACTAAACTTTGGTCCATGTCATACTCATTCATGGATAACCATAGTCAAGCATTGTTAAGGTCAACCATAGTAAACCATACTCTTTTTCATGGTCAACAATAGTCAACCATAGTCATAGTTAAGGTGAAACATGGTGAATGACATCGCTAGTCATGATCAACCATGGTCATGCCTATCCATGGTCATCTATGGACAACAAGTGTCAAACATAGTAACCATTGTCAACCATGGCCAATCATGATCAACCACAATCAACCAAGGTCAACCATAGTGAAGGTCAGGCTCAACAATGGCTAGCCATAATAAACCAACGTTAACGAAGGTCTACCAATGTTAACCATGGTTGTGGTCAATCTCATGGACAATGATTTTCAACCATGGTTAAGCAATGACAACCATGGTGAACCATGGTCAAGGTCAACCACATTCAATCAAGATCATGGTCATGCTCAACCATGGTCAATCATAGTCTACGATAGTAAACCAAAGTCAACCAATGTATATGGAAGTTAACCATGGTCACAGTCAACCATCATTAACCACGATCATGGTAAGCGAAGGTCAACTGCAATTAACCATGTGCATGGTCAACAATTGTTTATTAACTTATTAATTAATAATACAATAATACTTTATCAATGTATTAATACATCAATAATGTATTCTTAATGTATTACCTTAATAGAATATTATTACTTTTTTAACTTAATACATTAATGTAATTATATATAAATACATTAATCAATAAACCATTAATATACTATCATATCAATGAATTAATACATTAATGTGTTACTACATTAATACATTTATTATTGTATTAATACTTTAATTTATTTATGTAATTTTACTCTATTAATTTATTAATATTCTATCAATGTATTAATTACTAAAATAACATTTTTAAAAAATAATGCAATAACCTTAATTTATACTATCACATCATTGTATTAATACATTATATTGTTATATTTAAAAAGCAAACAAATCTTATTATGTATTAATTATAATTATTTTATACATTAATTATATATATTTTATTTATACATTATATATGAATTTTTGTATTATTTAATACATTTATTAATACTCATACATTAATTAATTATTATTAATTAATTAATTAATTAATACTCACAAACTTTTAGGAAGATCATAATGTAAGAAACAACTAGCAACAATCACATTTAGGTAAAAAGGTTTATACAGGTCGATGGACACCATTAATTTTAAAGGGTGAAAAATGGTGCCTCTTATATCAACCACGTTTTACTTAAATGTGATTGTTGATAGTTATTATTATACCCCACCCCAAGAAGATTTGCTTAGTAAAATATTGTAACTTTACAAATTCAAAAATTTATAGATAGAATTAATTGTCTTTCCTTTTAAATTATTTATCGTAACATTGTTTAGTTTCTTGTGGAAATTGCTATTCTGATATCGGAAATGAAATGAGAAGAAAATGTTGTATAGAAGATGAGAGGATTATTTCTAAGGACCGTTAAACAAAATAAAAACCATCTAAATGACAATGTAAAACAATGTGAAGACCATACACTAGAAAAACCTAAGCTCAAGACTTAACACCACAAGCACAAGGATAGAAGAAAATGAGAAGAAAATGTTGTATAGAAGATGACAGGATTATTTCTAATGACCGCTAAACAAAATAAAAACCATCTGAATGACAATGTGAAGACGATGCTATTCTGAGATCGGAAATGAAATGAAAAGAAAATGTTGTATAGAAGATGAGAGGATTATTTCTAAGGACCGCTAAACAAAATAAAAACCATCTGAACGACAATGTGAAACAATGTGAAGACCATACACCAGAAAAACCTAAGCTCAAGACTTAACACCACAAGCACAAGGATAGAAGAAAATGAGAAGAAAATGTTCTATAGAAGATGACAGGATTATTTCTAATGACCGCTAAACAAAATAAAAACCATCTGAATGACAATGTGAAGACCATGCTATTCTGAGATCGGAAATGAAATGAGAAGAAAATGTTGTATAGAAGATGACAGGATTATTTCTAAGGGCCGCTAAACAAAATAAAAACCATCTGAATGACAATGTGAAAGAATGTGAAGACCATACACCAGAAAAACCTAAGCTCAAGACTTAACACCCGAAGCACAAGGATAAAAAAATAAACAGAAGATTATGCGCCAACTAAATTCGTTGGCCTTCCCTTTTGCCATGCAAATGGATCCGCGCTTGCCACAACCATAGTTAGGGTTGATACCTTCGCCATAGGTCAGGGTGTGGCGGAGTGGTCCCTTCCAAGATGTAGATAAGAGGTGGTGCTCCATCCATCGCTGTATAAAAAAGTATGGCTGTGTGGTTTGACAGGTTATAAACCCTAAGATGCAATATGGTTATTCTTATTA
>JASDQU010438801.1:59808-73746 GCA_032191745.1 Picea mariana | reverse complement strand
CCAACTGGGGCTGGTTAAAAAACATCATCAATTGGATCAATGCTTCCTAGCAAAGGTAATAATGCTTCCTCGCATTATTACTAACGGAATAGGACCGCTTCGAGTTAAATAGTATTTACAACTAAAGATGTCCTCACATAAAATTTTATTAAAAATAAAAATAAAATAATAAAAATTCATATAACATTATTGTTGAAAACGGTGACAACAAACTCACCCGTGAATAGAAATTTAGATCATAATCCATTGTAACTAATCCATCTAAATTAGAGTATGGATTTTTCTAAATTAGAATATGGATGTTTCTAATTAGAATATGGATTTTTCTATTTAATTGTATGCCCGTAGAGGCTGAGGAGTGACTGAAAAGTGTGAGGATTGAGATCCGTCTGTAATCTCCATTGGCTGAATAATAAGATGACCGATACCTATGCTTGGTGGACGTAGCCCAACATTTGGGTGAACCACGTAAATTACTGTGTCAGATTTGTGTTTGCATTTTTTATTGTTTGTCTTATTGGTAATTGTGTTTTCCGCATTAACAATTACAACAATATAGGTAGCTGGCAGTGGACGCATCACTAGAGATCCCGCATCATGCTGAAACTTTCGAACTAATACAGTCCGACGTGTTGTTTTTCATTGGTAGGAACCACGTAAAGTTTAAACCCGCCTCGGAGTCGAAATCATAATGCCCAAGCACGCAAGTTATTGGAGAAAATTAGAAAAACCTTCTGATTTCATTCAAACGGACCACATTTCCATTCTTTCCGATCAAACCAGCACGCAAGTTATTGGCGAAAATTAGAAAAAGAAAAACGTCTCGCTTTAATTCAAACCTACCACATTTCCATTCATTCCGATCGGACCCACCACGCAAGTTTATGGAGAAAATTAGTCAAACCTTCTCGATTTCATTCAAACTGACCACGTTTCTCACCCCTTCCCACACGATGCAATTGGCGCTGCCCTTGCCTTTTTTAATGAAGCCCGACAAAGTTGACTAGCCTCTACATATTTGGCATTCTATTTAAATATGAGATGAATGCCAAAAACATTAATATTTCAATGATCATGACGTTTGAACGTGTATTTTTAAATCATTTTTTATTAGGTTGATACTAGTCTTTTAGTTACCCAGAATTTTAAGTATTTTGAAAGAAAATGAAGTATTTTGAAAGAAATTGAATCCACTGCTCTTGTACTATAATTGATCTTTGGAAAATTTATAAAAATAAAATTTATACTCCATATAAAAATTTAAAAATTGTGCGAAATAGTAAACATTTGAAAAATCTCAACTACATCCAGATGTCTTTATGAAAAATATTATTACTTAATATTAAAATAACTGAAAATTTTCTTCTATCATAACTTCTTCTTGGCATATAATTCACCAGAATATAAACCAAATATTATCTGGCCTGTGTTCACACAACTCCGTAGATACTATATCCAACTATTTCATTCTGTCCCAACCCCCTTAAAGATGATGCAGATGTTACATTCAAAATCGAGATAGTGTGGCAATAATCACAACTATCACTAACCCACCATCTTGATAACATTGGCAACTATCACTAACCCACCTTCTTGATAACATTGTAGTTTAAATGTTTTAGATTTTTTTGTTAATTATTATTGGAATCTTAATTTTACATTAATTAAGTTCTTGAATTCATAAATCAAATTCAATATCCTGGAAAACTCTTACACCAACTAAAAATTTTGAATTCATAAATCAAATTCAATATCTTGGAAAACTCTTACACCAACTAAAATATATAATGTCACACTAAAATTCTAGAATTCCAATTTTCTTATAAAATTTTGGACAAAACTCATCAAAATATAAACAAAAGATTAGACTACGTCCGTCACACTGCATAGAATGTTGAATTTTGAAATATAATTTCAATGTCTTGACTCTGCCTTACGTAGTCATTACGGTCAGATTCGCTAAGGCTGTCGCAACGTGCATTATTTATGGCACACATTTCTTAAAGAATTAGTGCTAACTGTAATTGTTGCAAGCAAATTTTGATTCTGCTGTTAACTTCAAATTAGAAGATTCGAAGGCCCGCAAAGGGACACTAGTTGATAACATTCACGGTTCATTAATCCCATTCCTGACCATTTACATGTTTCCCACTCAGCCGATTTCTTAAGCAAGATTTGAACTAACCATTAAAGAAAATAGACAACTGCAACTGTTGGGTGTGAAATTTGGCTGCATACGCAACTAAGTCTCGGGTTGGGCGTGAAGGAATCCAGACTTTATACTCTTGTTTATCTTTTAAGCGGTTCGGTTTATCCACAAATCGTTCATTCCCAAATCAATTATCTACACATAATTTCTTCTCAAGAAAAATTCAACAGAAAACTACAAGGGAACTATCTAGATCTAGGTTGACTAAAGTCAATCTGGACACCTCATCTCTACTATAGCTTTCTACAAGTAACTCATACTAACCATAAAAATTTTGTGTACTAACCATAAAAAATTTCAGCTAGGCTTACAAAATTTGAGATCAACTTCAATTTCATCATTTAGATGTGGTTTTACAGAATGCGATTCACTTTTTTCATGTTAGGGACCTAACCTCCCTAACCCATGTTTCAGTTGGGCTTATAAAATTTGAGATCAATTTCAATTTCATCATCCACATCTGTTTCTACACAATGAGATTCACTTTCTTCATCTTAGGGATCTAAACTCCCTAACTCCTTAATAAGGCATAGTAATAAAGAAGAATAAGTCAAATATAAGAAGACCTAATAGAAGCTTTCGCTTCTAGAAGATCTTCATCTAGATTGTTCTTCTTGTAGATAGATTTAGTATAAATAGGAGTAGAGGGAATGAGAAGATTTGTGTTGAGAATTATTGTAATAGAGCATTTATTTGCAGGAAGTTGCCCCCTCGAAGAGGCAAATAAACATTATTTCCTATCAATAAAGGTATTATTTTGGTGTTGTGGTTTCATCTATTGTGTTGTTCCATTGTTATTATGTGCAATATTTTTTTTTTTAGCTATTATAATAGATCTAGTACCGTACAAGTGGTATCAAAGCACTTTCCTTGGTAAAAAATTGTGGGTTATTTTTTTTAGGGTAGAGACGCATTTGAGTGTCTTAAATCTACAAAGATCTATCGTTCAACTCATAAATCCACGGTCAATGAAACATACATGCAGAAACTACAAGTGGTACTTAAGAACACATTGTTGTCTACCCTTGTAACCCCTGTTGGTACCCCTTCGAGTGGTAGAGCATTATACAACACTTGTATACATATCAACTTAGATATCTTGAATCCCTCCATAGATAAACTAATCGGTCGCCTGAGTGCTATAGTTCCACCGAGAACAACACTCGAGAAGATACTCTCTAGTACCTGGGTAGTCGGGTAGTACGGATAAGGAAATGATTTAGCCTCCTTAGTTAGTGCCCTGAGATACTGGGTCGAGTACTATTGTTGGACCCCGCATGTATATCAGAGAACTATAGCATAGAGAAAACCATTTTTTCTAGAAACATTGAATACCCTAATCCTTGGGAAGGAAACAAAAACAGAACATACAAGATCTATTGCCGTGCAACTTTACCTTCTGCATTCTAGTTGTGAAATTCCTACACATTCTTTCCTGTTAAGAATTTGGGCCTTTCAACAATACAATTTTCTTCATATCGGAGTATAACTCCACAAGAGTTCAGAAAAAAAAATAGAGTCTGGATCCTTCTTGCACCATTATTTGAGCCCTATCCCATTGGATTCCTCTCTTCTCCTTGATCACAATCATACCTATCATTTTTAAGCAATTTTTTTTTCTGTGGACCCGACCTCCTTCCAACCCATTTATTTAAGACTTACCCCATTGGATTCCCCTCGTCACCCTGATCATCATGATACCCTTCACACATAACCCATTTTATGTATGGTCCCACCCGCTCCTTTTTTATTCCCCCTTTCATCATGGCCCACACCCATAGCCAAGACCCAGAAGCTCGCATCAATACCTTGTGCTCTGATTTTGTGGAGGCTCAGAAGGAAGTGCGGTAGCTTAGTGCCAATATTACCACCATCAATAAAAAAATGCATTCCACCATAGAAGAAAAAATGGAACCCTGAGAGATGACCTCTCTACAAAGCTTGAATCCTTTATTGGAAGGATCTATGCCAAGCTTAATATAACTAGATACATTTCCTCCTCTGACCCACCTTTTCACTCTGTAGTTGAAAATTCCTACAATTCCTAGACTTTTCAGCCCCATCACTTTCATCAGGACCTACGCCTTCCACGAGTGCATGTGAAAAAATTTGATGGCTCAGATCCCACTAGCTCGGTAACTCAAATGGAACACTATTTCTCTTTGTACGACATTATAGATGAGTCGGCCAAACTTCGGTATGGTGTGCTTCATCTAGATCAAGAACATTGAAAACAGTGGAAATGGAGAAAAAAATATCGCCAAGGGTATGTAGCTTGGACACAATTTCTTGTCAAGATTTATGAACGCTTTGACACTAACTACCACCATTTTGACTGTTTGAAAAATTTGAAACAATCTGGCATAGTCAAAGACTTTATAGTTTTTTTTTAGCTATAGGATTTATGCACAGAGGGCATGTCTGATTTTTTTCTTCCGAGAATGATTTATCAATGGCCTCAAGGATGAGATCCATGCCTATGTCCTCATGGATCTCCCCCAGAGTTGGGTGAAAGCTACTAAAATATCTAAGGAATCACAACAGGTTGTCTATTCTCAAACAAAAAAACCCTCCTTTATTCCTCTCCCTAAACTAGTCACTCCCACTCTTCCTTCCACTCCATTAAAGATCCAAAAACTGACCCAAACATAAAAGGATGAACTCCAACTCAAGGGCCTTTGTTACAAATGTGATGATAGATATTTTCTTAGGCACAAGTGTAAGGAAAAAAATATTTTTATGGCCATCTTTGAGGATGTTTCTAAAGAAGAGGTTGAGGCTCCCCCTGTGGCCGAGTCACCTGAGCCCACTGACCTGAATCTACCCTCAGACCCCCAAAAAGTTGAACTGGTCATTTCCCTTAATTCTCTCACTAGCTTCCATACTCTCCAAAACCTCAATCTAATTTGTTGCATTAAGCATCAAAAGGTCATCATGCTCGTTGATAGTGGTAGCGCCCATAATTTTATTCATTGCCATATTTTACTATTCAAGAAGTAAATGACTTTCAAGTCATGATTGTCAATGGCGGGTCCATGAAATGTGGTAGGCATTGTAAAAAATGTGTGTCTCCAAGTTGGTCAGTACCACTTGAAATATCATATGTTTTCTATTGACATGGGTTGTTGTGACATTGTGTTGGGTGTTGAATAATTAAGGGATCTCGGCCCCAATTTCATGGATTTTAAGGAATTAACCATGCAATTCAACCAGAAGGGACAACAGTATAAGTTCCAAGGAATCACAACAGGTTCCCTTGAGATCATCAGTTCCCATCGCATGTAAAATCTCCTCAAAAAAGGTCATTATGACCTTATTGCACAACTCTGTTCCATTCACACCACTGAGACACCCTTTGGTGCCTCCTGAGGTTGAATACATCATCTCCAAACATCAATTTTTTTTTTCCATTCCTCGGGGAACTCCTGATTCCCATGGTTTTCATGATCATTCCATTCCCCTTGTCTCCAAAATCATTCCTCCCAATTCTCATCCCTATCATCATCCCGTTGCCCAGAAAAATGAAGTTGAGAAAATTGTTCAAGAATTGCTTGCTGCAGGCGTTATTCGTCCTAGTACTATCCCCTATTCTTCACCTATGGTCATGGTTCTTAAGAAACAACGCTCTTAGAGCATGTGTCCCTACTTTCACTCCCTCAAAAAACTCACCATCGAATACAAATTTGACATTATTATCATTGATGATATCTTGAATGAATTAAGTGGTGCACAATTCCTTACTAAACTTGATCTTTGTTCTAACTACCACTAGATATGTATGAAAGAGGAAGACATTCCTGAGAGTGCCTTTCGAACTCTTGAGGGCCACTATGAGTTATTGGTCATGCCCTTTGACTTGTGTAATGCTCCCTCCACTTTCCAAAGCCTCATGAATCTTGTCTTTTGTCCTTTTCTCCATCATTTTGTTTTGGTTTTATTTGATGATATTCTCATCTATAGTAAAACCTGGACAACCCATCTTGCTCATGTGGATCGAGTTCTTTATCTACTCGCTCAACACCAACTTTTCCTCAAACAATATAAATTTTCTTTTGGAGCTTCGGAAGTCAAGTACTTCGGTCATATTTTGTGTAAGGTGGGTGTCATTATGGACCCTAAGAAGATTGAAGCTATGCAAAATAGGTCTCTCCCTAAGAATCTCAAAATATTGCATGGTTTTCTAGGTTTAATAGGATATTATCACAAGTTTATTAATAATTATTGAAATATGACACTGCCTCTCATTTATCTCCTTAAAAAGAATTATATTACTTGGACTCCAACAGCTGATCATTCCTTTCAAGCCTTGAAGATGGAAATGTGCACCACTCATGTCTTAGTCCTTCCTGACTTCAAAAGTACCTTTTTCCCAGAATGTGATGCTTCCAGGAGAGGAATTGGATAATTCCTTATGTAATATGGTCGACCTTTTTTCTTTACCAAAAAACAACTGTCAGAGTGACATTTGGGCCAATCAATCTATGAAAAGGAAATGTTGGTTATTCTGCATGCAATGGATCTTTGGCGCCCTTATCTATTTGATCTGGATTTTTTTTTTTACGAAATGAGAGTGAAGATATAATAAAAGAATGTACAAAGATATCTTGGACATTCAATAATATAAAAAATATATATCAGAGATGCAACCATAAACACAGAGATACAATAATACACAATTTCTATTAATGAGCGAAAAGTACAAAGACAGTAAAAATACAGAGTGAAAGACTCACTAGAATGATGGTAGCTTATCTCTGAGAAGAGATGTGACAGATATTCGCATTCTCCAAAATATGATTGTTACAATAAGGCTCGAAAGGCCTTTTTAACATAACTAAAATCCAAAACCCTAACCTCGGAAGGTGAAAAGCCAAAAGGTTTGCGGGCCGCTATGGGGGTAGTTGAGATGTCAACTTCCTAGAGGCGTAACTTTTTCATACGATCTTTGTTTGGGGTGCTCGATACACCGTTGGAAAGGTCTAACTAAGAAGAAAAAATTTTGAGTGGCCTAGGAGAGTGCCTTTTGATCTGAAAATGAAAAATTCTTGTGTGTACAAAGTTTCAAGAGAAATAGTTATGTGATTTAGGTAATTAGATCAAGTTGCAAACACATAAAATTAATGATTTTTTTTACTTAACATGAGTAGCATAAACATAAATAAATTTTCATCATAAGAAATAACATAAAATAGAAAAATGATAAAGGAGGTAACCCCTCTCCTTAGATAAATCTCTGGTCTAACTTCCAATGGATCATTTTCATTAATGATCAAAGTGTCAAAATTAGTGATTTACAATGCTCGGAATGAAAAATAGATTACTTCAATGGCTCAAAAACATCAAAAAACCCCTAGCTGGGCTCTTCCTGCACTTGGTTCGGCCAAAAACTAAGAAGAATACACTTCTTGGAAGTTTCTCCGTAATAGTTTGTTGTACCTGCTCGCCAAAATGCACCCTGCCAAAATTGAACCTGGCTCCAAACGTTTCTCGTAAAAAAAACCTAGCACATCTGCCATTCTACAAATTCAGGAATAATTTCGCACCTTTAGGGGGCATAGGTGTCTTTCTTGATGGAGGTTATGGTCGCATCACCCCATGTGGCCAAGCATCAACCTAAACTTATGCACCCAGCCGACTAACTGTTGGAATATTTGCGCCATGTTCACTTCCTAAGATCATGTGTCCAAGGTATTAACAATTGGAACACTCGCACACATGATACTAGCCATATGGTATAAGGTCATAATGTAGTGACCAGGGTTGGGGCTAAGCCCTGACCCTTTTTCTGCCTGTATTAACAATTGTTTCAAACTTAAATAGAAGTTTAAAGGTATAGGGTTACGAAACACTATGCAGGTGGGCTGGTAGCCTGAACTTTGCCAAGACTCTTCCCACACCCATGGAGGTCATGGGATTGACCCCGATGGAGTCCCAGATAAATTTTAACCAACAAACCAATAACGGGGTGCCATGTGGAGGCCCCTGGCTAGGCCACGTGGAACCTTTCTATTCGCCTATATGCTTACACGTGTCATTCATGGATTGTTCCACATCAACCTATTCCCACTCAACACCTACCAGGTCAGCATATTCCAACTCAACCTATGCCACATCAATCTCTTCCATGTCAGTCGTACAGTCATACGGTCAACTGAAATGTGGATTGTACAGATTGTACAGTCAACATGTTTTTTCTTGTTTGGAAAAGTGGTTAGAACGTGATATCTCTCGCATACGATGTTTATTTGATCCCGTTCAAGTTGCATTGCGATCGTGAGGAAGATATCTACGTAATGAATCTGTTTTAGAGAAATTCTGATCACTTTTCTTTTTGAGCATATTCTGATCCCCTGGATCACTCCTCCCGGTTAGGAAGATTTTGGAACTCCAAAAGACTACTTTCAGTCAATCTGAATATGAGGGTATAGTTTCCTCACCTTTCCATCCTTAATCCATCTATATTTTATTGGATTTGTGCCTTTAATACCAACATGAAGGTATTCCACATTCCCTCATTTTGAACTTCTCATTTGATCCAGGTGGATTTCGGTGGCCACCCACCTTTTTCGACTGGCTCAAAATAGTTTTCTGGCAATTTTAGCAATTTACTATTTTTAGCAGTTTTTAACTTTCGAGACCATTTTGAGGGCCCAAATGAATGTTTTTCAAACAATCTATAACATTTAAAAATTAATCTCCTCGATAATACCTTTCCAATGAGCTATCACACACCTAAAACGGAGATCGTATGCAAAAGTTACGACCCTGGGAAATTGATGTACTCACTTACCCAAATGGGGCCCACATGACTTTTGGCACTTCATCTCTTAGGGTTAGGTTTTTGGATGTCTAGGGTTTTTGGCATTCCTATTTATTGTAAAAAGGCATTTAGAGCCTCATTGTAACCATATTCTTCCGAATGCGAGTAGCCGCCACATCTCTTCTCAGAGATAAGTTGCCACCATTCTAGCGAGTCTTTCACTCTGTATTTTTATAGTCTCTGTACATTTCTTTCATTAATAGAAATCATGTATTATTGTATATTTGTGTTTATGGTTACATCTATGATACATTTATGTTATCTTATTGAATATCTATGATATCTCTGTGCATTTCTTTATTATATCTTCGTTCGCATTTCATGCCGAAAATAATCCAAATTAGTAGTATCAGAGCAGGTTGCTCTTGATCATTTTTTCAGTGCATGTCCCCGACGAGGTCTGAGTATAGAAAGTTGGGTCTCAATATTGTCTCTCTTGAAGACAATCACTCTCGCACATCCAAGAAATCCTCAATGGTAGAAGAAAAGAAAAACGACGGAGCAAACGATCCTATCAATCTGTTGCTTGAGCAAGCTCTCATGCAACAAAGGGATGAAATGATGGATAATTTTCTCCACATCCCTCAACACCTGTCGATAACGATAGGTTCATCTTAATCAATCAACCACTTTTGAGGCACCTTGCCTTTCAAGGTTAAAGTTAATTTTGATATTCTTGTATTTGAAGGATAAATAGATGCAGAAGCCCTAGAAATTTTTTTAACTCTGCTAGAAGGTTATTTCTCTGTTCACAATTTTTTCGACAAAGAAAAGATCACTTTCGCACTCCTTAAAGCTCTCCCTCATGTCAAACATTGGTGGGAAACTTACTCGGAGAAAACTTCCATAGAGGAGTTTGGAATATATGGGGTCGATCCCACTTGGGATTTTTTTGTGGATGCGGTAAAGGAACAGTATTACTCTATTGGCAACTGTAAGGACCAGTACATGAGATGGACCACACTATGGCAAGAGAGGGGCCAAGTAGTTCTAGATTCACCAATACCTTCCATAACTTGCACACCAAGCTGGGTATCAAATATTCCGAGCGACATTTGGTTCTGAAATACCGTGGGGCTCTACACAAATACATTCAGATTGAAATAGATTTTTTGGACATCTCATCAATCAGTGTTGCTTATCAATATGCTATTAAAATTGAGCAAAAATTTAAGCACCAGAACAAACGGGAATTTGGGTCTACAAATCTGCAACAACCAAAGTATGACAAAGATGGCCCTAACAAACAGTCTCCCGAAAACTAGTCCAAGACACAGGAAAAGAAGGGTCACGGGAAAACAAAGAAGGACACTAGAAAACGGTGTGAGTTCCACAAAAACCCTTGGCACAACACCGACGAATGTCACTCAAAATAGTCATTGGTGGCCGAGATCAAAGATAAGGAGACGAACCCTGATTCATAATCTGATTCTGAAAATACTGGTCAAGGATAGATCATTGATGGAGACCCCACTGCTATTGTCATGACCGCAACAATTCAACCATAAGAACCAAAAAATCTTGAAGAGGGGGAGCACCTTTTTCATTCACAGATGTGGGTGAAGGGGAGTCCGTTGCATTATATTATTGATAATGGAAGCCAGAAGAACCTCATCTCAAGAGAGGTCGTCAAACAGTTGGGATTGTCGACAACACCACACCCGCAGCCATACAACATCGGGTGGCTTCGCCAAGGAAAAGATCTTCGTGTTAGCCAACAATGTCGATTGTCATATGGCATCCAAACTTCTAAGGATGAGGTATTATGTGATATTGCCCCACTGGATGTCTGTGATGTTCTCTTGGGCCAACCATAAATGTGGAAGCGCCATGCTGTTTATGAGTCTCAATCCCACAATGTCATTGTTTCTCTGGGAGGCCATCTCTACAGAATACCAGAGGTAGTTCCAACTACTTTTCCACCTAAAAAGGGCCGCAAGGTAGTATCTCATATTGCAAAATTTAGCTTGTTGACAATTTGTTCAGAAGGAGAACAAAAGGACAATGCAACCACTACAGCCTCGCCCCAAGCAGCTTCTATCAAACGGAAGCAAGTTGAAAACATTGTAGCAAAGTGTAAAGATTCCTTATGCACATCGTCCTCTCATGTAGCTCTAATTGTTGAGCAGCCTCAACCCCAACAGGTTCATGACAAACTTCTACAAACTAAGCAACACGACATCTCCAGCAAGGCAAGCAGCTCACCAAGACGCAGATTCAACAAACTTCTTTCCCTCTCCACCAGGAACTCAAAGAAATGGAGACCATTACTTCCTAAGGAGGGAGGATTGATCTAGGTGTATATCGATGACCACCCACCTTTTCCGACTGGCTCAAAAGAGTTTTCTGGCAATTTTGGCAATTTACTATTTTTAGCAGTTTTTAACTTCCGGGGCCATTTTTGAGGGCCCAAATGAAGGTTTTTCGGACACATTATCACATATCAAAATGAATCCCCTCGACAATACCTTTCCAACAAACTATCACACACCTAAAACAGACATCGTATGCAAAAGTTACGACCCCGGGAAGTTGAAGTTGATATCTTATTGAATATCTGCGATATCTCTGTGCATTTCATTATTATATCTCCGCTCGCATTTCGTGCCGAAAATAATCCGGATTAATGGTATCAGAGCAGGTCGCTTTTGATCATTTTTCAGTGCATGTCCCCAACAAGNCCCTCAATGGCGGAAGAAAAGAGAAACGACGGAGAAGAAGATCCTATCAATCTATAGCTTCAACAAGCTCTAACGTGACAAAGGTACGAAATGATGGAGAATTTTGCCCGCATCCTTCAATGCCTGTTGATAACAACAGGTTCATATTCATCAAGTGACCACTTTGGAGGCACCTCACCTTTCAAGGTACAAGTTAGTTTTTATATTCCTATATTTGAAGGACAAATAGATGCCGAAGCCCTAGAGAAATTGTTAAATCTGCTAGAAGGTTATTCCTCTGTTCACAATTTTTTCGATAAAGAAAAGATTGCCTTCGCACTCCTTAAAGCTCTCCCTCATGTCAAACATTAGTGGGAATCTTACTGGGAGAAAAGTTCCACAGAGGAGTCTAGAATATATGGGGTCGATCCCACTTCGGATTTTTTTATGGATGCGGTAAAGGAACAGTATTACCCTATTGACAACTAAGAGGACCAGTACATGAGATGGACCACACTACAAAAAGAGAGGGGCCAAGAAGTTCCATAGTTCACCAATACCTTCCATACCTTGCACACCAATCTAGGTATCAAAGACTCCGAACGACGTTTGGTTCTAAAATACCGTGGGGCTCTACACAGAAATGGATTTTCTAGACATCTCATCACTCGGTGTTGCTTATGGATATGCTGTTCAAATTGAGAAGAAATTTAAGCACCAGAACAAACAAGAATTTGGGTCTGCAAATCCGCAACAACCAAAGTATGACAAAGACATCCCTAACAAACAGTCTCCTGAAAACCAGTTTAAGACATAGGAAAAGAAGGGTCACGGGAAGAAAAAGAAGGACACTGAAAAATGGTGCGAGTTCCACAAATATCCTGGCACAACACCGATGAATGTCGCTAAAAAAAGTCATTGGTGGTCGAGATCAAAGACAAGGAGCCAAACCCTGATTCAAAATCTGATTCTGAAAATATTGGTAAAGGACAGATCATTGACGCAGACCCCATTGCTATTGTCACGACCACAACAATTCAACTAGAAGAACCAATAGATCCTGAAGAGGGGGAGCGCCTTTTTCATTCACATATGTGGGTGAAGGGGACCCCACTTCATTTTATTGTTGATAGTGGAATCCAAAAGAACATCATCTCAGGAGAGGTGGTTAAACAGTTGGGATTGTTGACAACACCACAACCGCAACCATACAACATCGGGTGGCTTCGCCAAGGACGATATCTCCATGTTATCCAACAATGTCGATTGTCATACGACATCCAGACTTTCAAGGATGAGGTATTATGTGATGTTTCCCCATTGGATGTTTGTGATGTTCTCTTGGGCCAACCATATATGTGGAAGCGCCATGTTGTTTATGAGTCTCGACCCCACAGTGTCATTGTTTCTTTGAGAGGTCATCTCTACAAAATACTAGAGGTAGTTCCAACTACTGTTCCACCTAAAAAGTGGTGCAAGGTAGTATCTCATACTGCAAAATTTATCTTCCTCACAATCTGTTCAAAAGGAGAATAGAAGGACACTGCAACCACTACAGTCTCAACCCAAGCACCTTCTATCAAACAGAAGCAAGTCGAAAAGGTTGTAGAAAAGAGCAACAAATCCTTTTGCACATCGTCCTCTCATGTATCCCAACTTTATGAATGGCCTTAGCCTCAACAAGTTCGTGACAAAATTCCACAAACTGAGTAGCGCAACGTCTCCAGCAAGGCAAGCAGCTCACCAAGATGCATATTCAGCAAACGCTTTTCCCTCTCCCCGGAGAACCCAAAGAAATGGAGATCATTGCTTCCTAAGGAGGTGGTATTGATACAGGTGGATATCGGCTGACACCCACCTTTTCGATTGGGTCAAAACAGTTTTCTGACAATTTTGGTTATTTACTATTTTTAGCAGTTTTTAACTTACGGGGCAATTTTGAGGGCCCAAATGAAGGTTTTTCGAACGCGATATCACATGTTAAAATGAATCTCCTCAATAATACCTTTATAATGATCTATCAAATGCCTAAAAAAAATATAGTATGCAAAAGTTACGACCTCGGGAAGTTGATGTACTCACTTGCCCAAACGGGGCCCACGTGACTTTTGGCGCTTCATCTCCTAGGGTTAGGTTTTTGGATGTCTAGGGTTTTTGGCATTCCTATTTATTGTAAAAAGGCCTTCAAAGCCTCATTGTAACCATATTCTTGCAAATGCGAGTAGCCGCCACATCTCTTCTCAGAGATA
>JASDQU010438801.1:44668-55507 GCA_032191745.1 Picea mariana | reverse complement strand
AGATAAGCTGCCACCATTATAGCAAGTCTTTCACTCTGTATTTTTTCAGTCTTTGTACATTTCTTTCATTAATAGAAAATGTGTATTACTGTATATTTTTGTTTATGGTTGCATCTATGATACATTTATGTTACCTTATTGAATATCTAGGATATCTCTGTGCATTCCTTTATTATATCTTCACTCGCATTTTGTGCCGAAAATAATCTGGATTAGTGGTATCACAGCAGGATGCTCTTGATCGTTTTTTCAATGCATGTCACCGACGAGGTCCGAGTATATAAAGTTGGGTCTTGAGCTTGTCTCTCTTGAATAAAATCGCTCTCGCACACCCAAGAAACCCTCAATGGCGGAAGAAAATAAAAATGATGGAGCAGATGATCCTATCAATCTGTTGCTTGAGCAAGCTTTCACGTGACAAAGGGACGAAATGATGGAGAATTTTTCCCACATCCTTCAATGCCTGTCGATAACATCAGGTTCATCTTTATCAAGTGGCCCCTTTGGAGGCACCTCGCCTTTAAAGGTACAATTTAATTTGATATTCCTGTATTTGAAGGACAAATAGATGCAGAAGCCCTAGAAAAATCGTTAACTCTGCTAGAAGGATATTTCTCTGTTCACAATTTTTTCGACAAAGAAAAGGTCACCTTCGCGCTCCTTAAAGCTCTCCCTCATGTCAAACATTGGTGGGAAACTTATTGGGAGAAAAGTTCCATAGAGGAGTCTAGAATATATGGGGCCGATCCCACTTGGGATTTTTTTGTGGATGCGGTAAAGGAACAGTATTACCTTGTTGAAAAATATGAGAACCAATACATGAGATGGACCACACTGTGGTAAGAGAGGGGCCAAGCAGTTCTAGAGTTCACCAATACCTTCCATACCTTGCACACCAAGATGGGTATCAAATACTTCGAGTGACATTTGGTTCTGAAATACCATGGGGCTCTATACAGATACATTCAGACTCAAATGGATTTTTTGGACATCTCATCACTCGGTGCTGCTTATTGATATGCTGTTAAAATTGAGAAGAAATTTAAGCACAAGAACAAACATGAATTCGGGTCTACAAATACGCAACAACCAAAGTATGACAAAGACGGCCCTAACAAAAAGTCTCCCGAAAACCATTCCAAGACACATGAATGGAAGGGTCATGGGAAGACCAAGAAGGACATCGTAAAATGGTACGAGTTCCACAAAATCCCCTGGCACAACACCGATGAATTTCACTCGAAACAACCATTGGTGGTCGAGATCAAAGACAAGGAACCGAAACCTGATTCTGAATCTAATTCTGAAAATACTGGTAAATGACAGATCATTGACGCAGACCCCATTGCTATTGTCGCAACTGCAGCAATTCAACCAGAAGAACCAACATATATTAAATATGGGGAGCTCCTTTTTCATTCACATATGTGGGTGAAGGGGACCTCACTGCATTTCATTGTTGATAGTGGAAGCAAGAAGTACCTCATCTCAGGAGAGGTCATCAAACAGTTGGGATTGTCGACAACACCACACCCGCATCCATACAACATTGAGTGGCTTCGCCAAGGACGAGATCTTTGTGTTAGCCAACAATGTCAAAGTTCATATAACATCCAAACTTTCAAGGATGAGGTATTATGTGATGTTTCCCCACTGGATGTCTATGATGTTATCTTGGGCCAACCATATATGTGGAAGCACCATGTTGTTTATGAGTCGTGACCCCATAGTGTCATTGTTTCTCTCGGAGGTCATATCTACAGAATACCAGAGGTAGTTTCAACTACTTTTCCACCTAAAAAGTGTCACAAGGTAGTATCTCATACTGCAAAATTTATCTTCTTCACAATCGGTTCAAAAGGAGAATAGAAGGACATTGCAACCACTACAGCCTCGCCCATAAGCACCTTATATCAAACAGAAGCAAGTCGAAAAGGTTGCAGCAAAGTGAAAATATTCCTTGTGCACATCGTCTTCTCATGTATCCCAACATGTTGAACACCCTCAGCCACAATAGGTTCGTGACAAACTTCCATAAACTGAGCAACGCAACGTCTCCAGCAAGGCAAACAACTCACCAAGATGCAGATTCAACAAACGCTTTTCCTTCTCCCCTGGGAACTCAAAGAAATGGATACCATTGCTTCCTAAGGAGGGAGGATTGATCCAGGTGGATATTGGCGGCCACCTACCTTTTCCGACTGGCTCAAAACCATTTTCTGGCAATTTTGGCAATTTACTATTTTTAGAAGTTTTAAACTTCTGGGGCCATTTTGAGGACCCAAATGAATGTTTTTTGAATGATATATCAGATCCAAAAATGAATCTCCTCGAAAATACCTTTCTAATGAGCTATCACACAACTAAAACAAAGATCGTATGCAAACATTACAACCCCAGGAATTTGATGTACTCACTTACCCAAATGGGGCCCACATGACTTTTGGCGCTTCATCTCCTAGGGTTAGGTTTTTGGATGTCTAGGGTTTTTGGAATTCTTTTTTATTGTAAAAAGGCCTTCAGAGCCTCACTGTAACCATATTCTTTCAAATGCGAGTAACCACCACATCTCTTCTCAGAGATAAGTTGCCACCATTCTAGAAAGTATTTCAATTTGTGTTTTTAAAGTCTCTGTATATTTCTTTCATGAATAGAAATCGTGAATTACTTTATATTTGTGTTTATGGTTGTATCTATGATACATTTATGTTATCTTATTGAACATTTGTGATATCTCTGTGAATTTATTTATCATATCTCTGCTGGCATTTCATGTCAAAAATAATTCCGATTAGTGGTATCAGAGCAGGTTGCTCTTGATCATTTTTTCAGTGCATGTTCTCGACGAGGTTCAAGTAAAGCAAGTTGGGTCTCAAGCTTGTCTCTCTTGAAGACAATCACTCTCGCACACCCAAGAAACCCTCAATGGTGGAAGGAAATAAAAACGATGGAGTAGACGATCCTATCAATCTGTTGCTTGAGAAAGCTCTCACACGAGAAAGGGACGAAATGATGGAGAATTTTTCCCACATCCTTCAACCCCTATTGATAACAGTAGGTTCATCTTCATAAAGAGGCCACTTTGGAGGCACCTTGCCTTTCAAGGTACAAGTTAATTTTGATATTCCTATATTTTAAGGACAAATAGATGCAGAAGCCTTAAAAAAATGGTTAACAATTTTTCCGACAAAGAAAAGATCACCTTCGCACTCCTTAAATCTCTCCCTCATGTCAAACATTGGTGGGAAACTTACTGGGAGAAANAAAGTTCCACAAAGGATTCTGGAATATATGGGGCCGATCCCACTTGGGAATTTTTTGTGGATGCAGTAAAGCAACAGTATTACCTTATTGACAACTATGAGAACCAATACAAGAGAAGGACCACACTGTGGCAAGAGAGGGGCCAAGCAGTTCTGGATTTCACCAATACCTTCCATACCTTGTGCATCAAGTTGGGTATCAAATACTCTAAGCGACATTTGGTTCTGAAATGTCGTGGGGCTCTACACATATACATTCAGACTGAAATGGATTTTTTCGACATCTCATCACTCAGTGTTGCTTATCGATATGCTATTAATATTGAGAAGAAATTTAAGCACTAGAACAAACAGGAATTTGGCTCTGCAAATCCACAACAACCAAAGTATGACAAAGGTTGGCCTAACAAACAGCCTCCTGAAAACCAGTCCAAGACACAGGAAAAGAAGGGTCATGGGAAGACAAAGAAGGACACCCAAAAATGGTGTGATTTCAACAAAATCCCCTAGCACAACACCAAGGAATGTCGCTCAAAACAATCATTAGTGGTCGAGATCAAAGACAAGGAGTCGAACCCTGATTCAGAATCAAATTATGAAAATACTGGTAAAGGACAGATCATTGACGCAGACCCCACTGCTATTGTCACGACCACAACAATTCAACCATAAGAACTAGCAGATCCTAAAGAGGGGGAGCTCCTTTTTCATTCACATATGTGGGTGAAGGGGACCCCGCTGCATTATTGTTGATGGCAGAAGCCAGAAGTACCTCATCTTAGGAGAGATCGTCAAACATTTTGGATTGTCAACAACACCACACGGCCAACGAGATCTCCGTGCTATCCAACAATGTTGATTGTCATACGACATCAAAACTTTCAAGGATGAGGTATTATGTGATGTTGCTCTACTGAATGTATGTGATGTTCTCTTAGGCCAACCATATATGTGGAAGTGCCATTCTCTTTATGAGTCTCGACCTCATAGTGTCATTGTTTCTCTCAGAGGTCATCTCTACAGAATACCAGAGGTAGTTCCAACTACTGTTCCACCTAAAAAGTGTCTCAAGGTAGTATCTCATACTGCAAAATTTAGCTTCTTCACAATCTATTCAAAAGGAGAACAGAAGGAGACTACAACAACTACAGCCTCACCGCAAACACCTTCTATGAAATAGAAGCAAGTCAAAAAGTTTGCAGCAAAGCGCAAAGATTCCTTCTGCACATCGTCCTCTCATGTAGCCCGACTTGTTGAATGGCCTCAACCTCAACAGGTTCATGACAAACTTACACAAACTGAGCAGTGCGACGTCTCCAGCAAGGCAAGTAGCTTACCAATATGTAGACCCAGCAAACACTTTTCCCTCTCCCCTAGGAACTCAAAGCAATGGAGACCATTGCTTCCTAAGGAGGCAGGATTAATCCAGGTGGATATCGGTGGCCACCCACCTTTTCTGACTGGCTCAAAACAGTTTTCTGGCAATTTTGCCAATTTACTATTTTTAGAAGTTTTTAACTTCCAAGGCCATTTTGAGGGTGCAAATTAAGGTTTTTACAACAATTTATCACATGAAAAAATGAATCTCCTCGACAATACCTTTCCAACGAGCTATCACATGCCTAAAACGGAGATCGTATGCAAATGTTACGACCCCGAGAAGTTGATGTACTCATTTACCCAAGCAGGGCCCACATGACTTTTGGCGCTTCATCTCCTAGGGTTAGGTTTTTGGATGTGTAGGGTTTTTGGCATTCCTATTTATTGTAAAAATGCCTTCAGAGCCTCATTGTAACCATATTCTTACGAATGCAAGTAGCTGCCACATCTCTTCTCAAAGATAAGATGCCACAATTCTAGCAATTCTTTAACTCTGTATTTTTACAGTCTCTGTACATTTATTTCATTAATAGAAATCATGTATTACTATATATTTGTGTATATTTGTGACAAGGTAGTATCTCATACTGCAAAATTTAGCTTCTTCACAATTTGTTCAAAAAGAGAACAAAAAAACACTACAACCACTACAGCCTCACCCCAAGCACCTTCTATCATGTAGCCCAACTTGTTGAATGGCCTCAGCCTCAACAGGTTCATGACAAACTTCAACAGACTAAGCAGCGTGACGTCTCCAACAAGGCAAGCAACTCACCAAGATGAGGATTCAGCAAATGCTTTTCCATCTCCCCCGAGAACTCAAAGAAATGGAGACCATTGCTTCCTAAGGAAGAAGGATTGGTCCAGGTGTATATCGACGACCACCCACATTTTCCGACTGGCTCAAAACAGTCTTTTGGCAATTTTGGCAATTTACTATTTTTAGCAGTTTTTAACTTCTGGGGCCATTTTGAGGGCCCAAATGAAGGCTTTTCGAATGAGCTATCACAAACTTAAAACAGAGATTGTATGTAAAAATTTCGACCCCGAGAAGTTGATGTACTCACTTACCCAAACGTCTAGGGTTAGGTTTTTGGACGTCTAGGGTTTTTGGCATTCCTGTTTATTGTAAAAAGGCCTTCAGAGCCTCATTGTAACCATATTCTTGCGAATGCAAGAAGCCACCACATCTCTTCTCAGAGATAAGCTTCCACCATTCTAGAGAGTCTTTCACTCTGTATTTTCACAATCTCTGTACGTTTCTTTCATTAATAGAGATCGTGTATTACTGTATATTTGTGTGTATGGTTGCATCTATGATACATTTATGTTATCTTATTGAATATATACGATATCTCTGTGCATTTATTTATTATATCTCCTCTCGCATTTCGTGCTGAAAATAATTCGGATTAGTGGTACCAGAGAAGGCTGCTCTTGATCATTTTTTTAGTGCATGTCCCCCACGAGGTCCGAGTATAGCAAGTTGGGTTTCTAGCTTGTCTCTCTTGAAGATAATCACTCTCGCACACCCAAGAAACCGTCAATGGTGGAAGAAAATAAAAACAATGCAGCAGACAATCCTATCAATATGTTGCTTAAGCAAGCTCTCATGCGACAAAGGGATGAAATGATGGAGAATTTTTCCCACATCCTTCAATGCCTATATTTGAAGGAAAAATATATGCAGAAGCCCTAGAAAAATGGTTATCTCTGCTAGAAGGTTATTTCTCTGTTCACAATTTTTGCGACAAAGAAAAGATCACCTTCGCACTCCTTAAAGCTCTCCCTCATGTCAAACATTGGTGGGAAACTTACTGGGAGAAAAGTTCCACCGAGGAATATGGAATATATGGGGTCGATCCCACTTGGGATTTTTTTTTGGATGCGGTAAAGGAACAGTATTACCCTATTGGAAACTATGAGGACCAGTACATGAGATGGACCACACTACTGCAAGAGAGGGGCCAAGCAGTTCTGGAGTTCACCAATACCTTCCATATCTTGCGCACCAAGCTAGGTATCAAAGACTTCGGGAAAAATTTGGTTCTGAAATACCATGGGGCTATACACAAATACATTCAGGCTAAAATGGATTTTCTGGACATCTCATTACTTGGTGATGCTTATCGATATTCTGTGAAAATCGAGCAAAAATTTAAGCACTAGAAAAAGCGGGAATTTGGGTCTGCAAATCCGCAACAACCAAAGTATGACAAAGATGGCCCTAACAAACTATCTCCCGAAAACCAGTCCAAGACATAGGAAAAGAAGGGTCAAGGGAAGATAAACAAGGACACTGAAAAACGGTGCGAGTTCCACAAAAGCACCTGACACAACAACGATGAATGTCGCTCAAAAAATTCATTGGTGGTCGAGATCAAAGACAAGGATCCGAACCCCGATTTAGAATCTGATTCTAAAAATACTGGTAAATGATAGATCATTTACGTAGACCCCACTACTATTTCCACGATCACAACAATTCAACCAGAAGAACCAACAGATCCTAAAGAGGATGAGTGCATTTTTCATTCATAGATGTGGGTGAAGGGGACCCCACTAGATTTTATTGTTGATAGTTGAATCTAGAAGAACCTCATCTCATGAGGGGTTGTCAAACAGTTGGGATTGTCGATGACACCACACCTGCAGCCATGCAACATCAGGTGGCTTCGCCAAGGACGAGATCTTCATGTTAGCCAACAATGTCAATTTTCATACGACATCCAAACTTTCAAGGATGAGGTAATATGTAATGTTTCCCCACTGGATGTCTGTGATGTTCTCTTAGGCCAACCAAATATGTGGAAGTGCCATGCTTTTTATGAGTCTCAACCATGCAGTGTGATTTTTTCTTTAGGAGGTCATCTCTACAGAATACCAGAGGTAGTTCCAACTATTGTTCCACCTAAAAAGTGCCGCAAGGTATTATCTCATACTGCAAAATTTAGCTTCTTCACAATTTGTTCAAAAGGAGAACAAAAGCACACTGCAACCACTACAGCATCGCCCCAAGCACCTTTTATAAAATAGAAGAAAGTCGAAAAGGTTGAATAAAAGCTCAAACATTCCTTCTGCACATCGTCCTCTCATGTACCCCAAATTTTTGAACGGCCTCAGCCTCAACATGTTCGTGACAAACTTCCATAAACTGAGCAGCGCGACATCTCCAGCAAGGCAAGCAACTCACCAAGATGCAGATTCAACAAACGCCTTTCCCTCTCCCCCGAGAATTCAAATCAATGGATACCATTACTTCCTAAGGAAGGAGGATTGTTCCAGGTGGATATTGATGGCCACCAATCTTTTTCGAGTGGCTCAAAACAGTTTTCTGGCAATTTTGGCAATTTACTATTTTTAGCAGTTTTTAACTTCTGGGGCCATTTTGAGGGCCCAAATGAAGGTTTTTTGAAGTAGCTATCACATGCCAAAATCAATATCCTTGACAATACCTTTCCAACAAGCTATCACACTCCTAAAACGAAGATCGTATGCAAAAGTTACAACCCCGGGAAGTTGATGTACTCACTTACCCAAATGGGGCCCACATGACTTTTGGCACTTCATCTCCTAGGGTTAGGTTTTTGGATGTATAGGGTTTTTGGCATTCCTGTTTATTGTAAAAAGGTCTTCAGAGCCTCATTGTAACCATATTCTTGTGAATGCGAGTAGCCACCACATCTGTTCTGAGAGATAAGATGTCACCATTCTAGCGAGTCTTTCACTCTGTATTTTTATGGTCTATGTACATTTCTTTCATTAATAGAAATCATCTATTACTGTATATTTGTGTTTATGTTTGCATCTATGAAAAATTTGTGTTATCTTATTGAATATATGCGATATCTCTGTGCATTTTGTTATTATATCTCTGCTCGCATTTTGTGCCGAAAATAATCTGGATTAGTGGTATCAGAGCAGGCTGCTCTTGATCATTTTTTCAGTGCATGTCCCCGATGAGGTCCGAGTATAGCAAGTTGGGTCTCGATCTTGTCTCTATTGAATACAATCGCTCTTGCACACCCAAGAAACTCTCAATGGTGGAAGAAAATAAAAATGACGGAGCAGACGATCCTATCAATCTGTTGCTTGGGCAAGCTCTCACGTGAGAAAGGGACAAAATGATGGAGAAGTTTTCCCACATCCTTCAATGCCTGTCAATAACAGCAGGTTCATCTTCATCAAGCGACCACTTTGGAGGAACCTTTCCTTTCAAGGTACAAGTTAATTTTGATATTCCTATATTTGAAGGACAAATAGATGCAGAAGCCCTAGAAAAATGGTTAACTCTGCTAGAAGGTTATTTCTCTTTTCATAATTTTTCTGACAAAGAAAATATCACCTTCGCACTCCTTAAAGCTCTCCCTCATGTAAAACATTAGTGGGAAACTTATTGGGAGAAAAGTTCCACAGAGGATTCTAGAATATATTTGGCCAATCCCACTTGGGGTTTTTTTGTGGATGCGGTAAGGGAACAATATTACCCTGTTGGCAACTATGATGACCAATACATGAGATAAACCACACGACAGCAAGAGAGGGGCCAAGAAATTCTATAGTTTACCAATACCTTCCATACCTTGTGCACCAAGATGGGTATCAAAGACTCCGAGTGACATTTGGTTCTGAAATACCATGGGGCTCTACACAGATACATTCATACCGAAATTGATTTTCTCGACATCTCATCACTCGACGTTTCTTATCAATATGCTGTTAAAATTGAGCAGAAATTTAAGCACCAGAACAAATGGGAATTCGGGTCTGCAAATCCAAAACAACCAAAGTATGACAAAGATGGCCCCAACAAACAGTCTCCGGAAAACCAATCCAAGACACAGGAAAAGAAGGGTCACAAGAAGACAAAGAAGGACACCAGCACAACACCGATGAATATCGCTCAAAATAGTCATTGGTGGCTGAGATCAAAGACAAGGAGTCGAACTCTAATTCATAATATGATTCTGAAAACACTGGTAAAGGAAAAATCATTGACGTAGACCCCACTGCTATTATCACGACCACAACAACTCAACTTGAAGAACCAACATATCCTGAAGAGGGGGAGCACCCTTTTCATTCACACATGTGGGTGAAGGAGACCCCTCTCCATTTTATTGTTCATAGTGGAAGACAGAAGAACCTTATCTCAAAAGAGGTCATAAAACTATTGGGATTTTCAAGAACACCACACCCACAACCATACAACATCGGGTGGGTTCTTCAAGGATGAGATCTCCATGTTAGCCAACAATGTCGATTGTCATACGACATCCAAACTTTCAGGTATGAGGTATTATGTGATGTTTTCCCACTGGATGTCTATGATGTTCACTTGGGCCAACCATTTATGTGCAAGCGCAATGTTGTTTATGAATCTCAGCCTCGCAGTGTCAATGTTTCTCTGGGAGTTCATCTCTAAAGAATACAAGAGGTAGTTCCAACTACTGTTCCACCTAAAAAGTGTCGCAAGGTAGTATCTCATACTGCAAAATTTAGCTTCTTCACAATCTGTTCAAAAGGAGAACAGAAGAACACTGCAACCACTACAACCTCACCCCAATCACCATTTATCAAACAGAAGCAAGTCGAAAAGGTTGCAACAAAGAACAAAGATCCTTTCTGCACATCGTCCTCTAATCTATCCCAACTTGTTGAATGGCCTCAGCCTCAACAGGTTCGTGAAAAACTTCAACAAACTGACTAGCGCAACGTCTCCTGCAAGGTAGGCAACTCACCAAGATATAGATTCAGCAAATGCTTTTCCCTCTCCCATGGGAACTCAAAGAAATGGAGACCATTGCTTCCTAATGAGGTAGGATTGATCCAGATGGATATCGGTAGCCACCCACCTTTTTCGGCTAGCTCAAAACAATTTTCTGGCAATTTTGGCAATTTACTATTTTTAGCAGTTTTTAACTTCCGTGGTCATTTTGAGGGCCCAAATGAAGTTCTTTCTAACATCATATCATACACAAAAATGAATCTTATTGACAATACCTTTCCAGCGAGCTATCACACGACAGAGAAGATGATCCTATCAATCTATTACTTGAGCAAGATCTCACGCAACAAAGGGACGAAATGATGGAGAATTTTTCCCACATCCTTCAATCCCTGTCGATACCAGCAGGTTCATCTTCATCAAGAAACCACTTTGTAGCCATCTTGCCTTTCAAGGTACAAGTTAATT
>JASDQU010438801.1:7528-37338 GCA_032191745.1 Picea mariana | reverse complement strand
CATCTTATTTTGTAGTTCATTTATGTCCCTACGCATTTCTTCACCTTCATCAAGAGTCCAAGTAGGATTTTCTGGAGGCTTATTTGGTGTAGAAATTCCCTTTTTGGGTGGCATGTTGACCAAGTATCACTTTCGAACCTTGATTTTGAGGTGGTTCTGCTAGACAATATGTCTTATGTTGTCTCTCCAAAGTTTCAGCCCTTTTGTGTATGGAACTTTATTTTATGTAGTTCTATGATATTTCTTCTCTGCAATGCCACAGGTCTGATCAAAATTGGATGTGCCAAGTGGAAATTATGGTAACTTCCCCACAACTTGCTCATTTTTGGCCTTTCCAGGAGATCTCACTTGTATAGAATGTGCCTTACACAATAATTGATATAAAATTTTTAAACTCGCACCCAAGATACTACAGACTGTCCACGATCCAATGCAACTAGTCCCACTCAATTTGGATACTCCAGCAAGAAGTTATGATTGTTTTACTTGGAACACCTTCTAGAGACTAGTCAATAGGACTAGTCAGATACCCTATATTACACAAGGTGTATCTACAAATTTAAGATGACCCAAAAGCTGAAATTTTTAACACAAATACCTTACTAATTTCTGTAAACTTCCTCTAGAGTTCAGGGTCTGAAACATTACAGAAAAAATTTTATAGCAAAAATTCCACAATGACTCATTTCAGGATGATTCCAGAACCCTATCTTGTAAAGGCTGTATCTCCGAAAGTATAAGGCCTCAGGAGTTTAATTTTTAACCCAACGTACCTTTATTGGTCTACTAAATATCCTCCAAGCCGTTACTTCTGAAACATTGTATAAAAAAAGTTATAGCGAAAATTCCACGGTGTCTCAGATGTAGCAGCGAAACCCCAAGACCTTGAGCTCTGATACCATATGTTAAGAACCAAACATCAATATAGCATATAAAAACCTCAAGAAAAGTACTCAACGCCTTGAAAAAGAGATAATTTTCGATAATAAGACTCGTCAAGGGGGCAACCTCCTTTTACCCCACTTAAATGTTCAAGTACAAGATGATTCAAAATGAAAATGTCTCCTTGGTATATATAGGAGACTAGGAGGTATAATTACAAATAATGGCCTAAAGCCGACATAATTAAAATAACATTACTAATCTAAATTACAACTAATGGCCTAAAGACGACATAAATAAAATAACATTACTAATCTAATATGCCCCAATTAAGGGGTAATGAGCCAATATTAGGGCTTAACACCATTGCTCTCTGAAAAGTGGCACCGCCATTAATCAATCCAAAGGGAATTTTACGATAACCATAAGTGCCCCACGGAGTACGGAAGGTAGTTTTAAGTTGGTCTGGTGGAGACATCAGGACTTGGTTGTACCCCAAGAAACCATCCAGTAAGGATAGCCTCTCAGAACTAGATACCTATTGAAGGATCTGTTCCATGGGTAGGACAGGATAGTTGTCTTTATCAGACGCTCTATTAAGGTTCTGAAAATCGACGCAGAGTCAAATTTCCCCACTTTTCTTCCAGACTGGGACAAGGTTAGAAACCCATTGAGTGTGCCTAACAGGAAAAATTATCTTAGCACTTAGGATCTTATTCAATTCTTTTTGAACAGTCGGTTCGAGCTTGGGGTGCATTTAACTCAGTTTTTGTTGAAAGGGTAAGGTTTGGGGCTTCGTAGGGATGACATGTTGTATGATATTAGGGTCGAAAGTTTTGAGGTCATCATATGTCCATGCAAAGACATATTTAAACTCTTTGAACAATTTGATAAATGCAACTTTTTCTTGTTGAGAACATCCCAACCCTAGATTAATGCACTGAGGATTTTCATTGGTTCCTAAGTTCACTTTTTCATAAGAAAACGAGGAACTATTGGTTTTACAATTGACCGTCTTTTTAAATTTATCTTGAAGATCATAAAACTTCTTTAGTCTAGCTACAGATTTAGGGATCGAGTTTACCATATCCAATGAAGATTCAGGAGTTCTCGGATCTAGTATTACCGTGAAATCACGCACGTGTGTGTGTTCGTCTATTACCGCGCCTTGAAAGGTTTCTTCCATGTGCAAAAATTTAATAATCTATTGATCGTCGTCAAATACTCTCCAGTTCATGATGTTGTCGGGGATGGATGGCCGAAACAACAGCTCAACAGAGAATGCGTCTGGGGATAAGCCTTCTGCAGGAAGAAGTTTAGAAGCTACATTAGCTAATAAATCTGCTTCAGAGTTATTCAATCTAGGAATAGAATCTATATTGAAAGCGGAAAATTTATTCATTAAATTCCATACCTCAGACTGGTAGCTTTTGAGATGCAGAGACAAACAGTGGATAGAGTCTCTTACCTATCTAACCACTATTTCAGAGTCGCCAAAGGCAATTAAATTTTGAATGTTCATATCCAAATCTTTTCTGAGACCTTGCAGTAAAGCCTCATATTCTGCAGTATTGTTAGTACATTCAAATTCCAACCTACATNGAGAGACCAAATTTGATTTGCATCGGGTACATGGGATCGTTGTGTGGAAGCTGCTGGCTGTATATATGCTACAATCTCGGACTGTTGTTCTGTATTGGTGATAGGTGAAGCCTCAGCCATGAAATTGCCGAAGAAGGTGTCCATCCCTTGTACTTCAGGTGAATCAGCAGCAGGTGTATATGGTTCGTTGGGATCATTCAAATCTGTGACCGTGAACTTAAGGTAATGCTCACGATTCACTTTTATCTTGTTAGGCTTGTCGTTCTCTGGAAGCCATAGATGGGACCAATCTGTCGCGAAATAACCATGTAGCTGTTCGGACCAATCCCTGCTTAAAAACAGACCATACACATCTGGAATATCCAAAACAATTATATCAATAACTTGATGAACCTTGGGGTTAGACGATAATCTCGAAAGTTAACAAAAACAGAGGTACATTTTTGTGAGTACTAAGAGTAGTAGCTTGTGTCTTTTTACTCGCAGTTTCTACGGCTACTTTATCTACATTATTTACATTATTTACATTATTTGCAGGAAGGCTTCCTTTATCTTGAGGATCAAGATTATTTTTAGTGGAAGTCTTCTGGGGAGCTTTGTTTTGCACAACCTTGTTACCATTAGAGTTACCATTTTTTCCATTCTCCGAGATAGTTTGCAACATTTTTTGTAACAAAAATGGAAACTTCAATAATTCATAAATAGAAATGTTAGCCCTTAACTTTTTAAGATATTCAACAACATCATAATCTAAGTTGGGGTTCACATTACTTTGTTTAGTCTCAGCTGATTTAGATTTCTTTGGAGGCGAAGTTGTAGTGTTTTCGGTAGAAGGTTTGTTTGTTGTCTTACTCCTGGTATTATAAGGATGGACTGTCTTGAAGTTAGCTTGAAAGATGCTATCCGAGAAGTGTCCGAAAATGTTTGGAGAAGACTCTTCTTCTTGAACTGTCTCTTGTTCAACTACCTCCTCAGGAATATCAGGAGGCATTAAGTTATCTTGGGCTTCTAGAATTGTTTGAAGGGCACATTACAAACTTTCTATATTTAGGCCTTCGGTGGTTGGGTTAGGTCGGTTGGTAGGAAAAGGCTTTAGGAACGGGGGTTTATAAGGTCCTTTTCTTGAGGAAGCTTCTTCAGATGACCTTTTTAAGTCTATAACTTGATTTGATAGTTTTTGAACAACTTTAGTTAAGTTTTCCAAATCAGAGCTTTCAGGTTGTGTTTTACTTTGAGTGGGTCTGGGGAGGATCTCAATCTTCTTTTTGGAAGAAGCACTAGTCTCAGTTTCGTTGCTAGTAGAGTCTTTCAGACTAAGTATGTCCTTTTCAATCTGGATGGCCTTCTCAAAGGCTTCTAACAACGTGGCTTTCTTAGATCGTTTAACCCAAATAGCTATTCTTTGATGTAAAGATTTGGTATAGTATGTTATTATGAGACTTTCAGCAGGCATGAAATCCGCAGGGATTCGGTTTTTAAGTGTTAAGAATCTCTGATTAAAGTCTTTAACTTTTTCTTTTGGGTTCATTCTTAAGCTAGAAAGGTCCATGACTAGGACTTCCAGAGGTTTACCGTCTCCGAAGTTTTCCAAAAAGCATGACTAAAACTTTTCCCAAGACACGATGGTATGGGGTTGTTGGGCAAAGTACCATGTTGATGCATTACCCTCGAAAGTATACGGGAACAACCTATAGCCAACGTCTTCATGTTCGACATTGTGGAGTCTTATGGCTAACATAAACTTTTTAATGTGATCTTCAACGATCTATTTTGACTCATAATCAAACTTGGGAAGCCATTTCTCCGAATGCTTAGGTAAAGGATGCTGATCTCCAGGTATAGCTACGACATCCTGATCAAGCTAGGGTCTAGTAGGGTTGTTCTAATTTTCCATTGGGGTAGTGGGTGTGGAAGGCTGAGAAGGGGAATTTCCTTCGTCAGAGGAATCTCCTCCAGAAGAGGATGGAGATGATGGAGGTGGTGAAGGAGGTATCCCAGATCCTCTTGTAGCAGGATTTAAGATTGGATCTGAAGGATTCACAGTGAGGTTAGTGTCACCTAATTGTTCTCTGATATCGGAGAAGTCCAAAGGTTGACCCCACGGACGGTTTGGTTGCCTCAAACGGGCTAAGGCACTATGTGTTTTAATAAGATATTGACGGACAATCTCTTGTATGTCACCACTTGTAGGATTAGGGGTTGCTGGCTCAACTGTGATTTGTGGATCGTCGGTTGAAGTAATTATTGTTTGAGGGGGAATATTATCGTTTGAATGGCTTCTAGTCACTATAGGTGAGTGATTAGGTGGTGGAGGAGTCTTGCGACCGCCTCGTGCCATTAATTAAGTTTAGGCCCTCCTTCTAGCGCCATTTGTTGATGGGCGAAATTGACCGTCCGTCAACTGAGAGAGTGGAATCGGTTCGGGGTTGTCTAATAACCCAAGCCGTTTGGGTGAACCACCCTGAAGGGTTTAGCGGCTCCGTTAGCCGATCTAAGGTCCTAAGAAAACAAAATAAAACTATTCTAAACTAACTAATCTAACTAAAACTAATTATTAAACAAACTAAACTAATCTAACTAAAAAGAAATAAAACAAACTAATAAACTAAACTAACTATTATATACAATCTACTAACTAATACTATACTAAATCTAATTAATTAAATATCTAACTACTAAAATAAATATAACTTATTCACAAAATGTACAATATCTACAATTTACAGATTTGAATAAAACCTGAAAAAACTCATTTATATTCTGCCCTAAGACAGAGAAAGATGTTTTTGCTGATTTTATAATTTTATGAACAAAAATAAAATGAAAACTAACTAAACTAAATCACTAATATACTAATTCTAAATACAAATCTAACTAACATACATCTAACTAAACTACTAATATTATACTAAACAAACTAACAAAACTAAATTACAAACTGACCCGGAAAAACGCTCCAGATTTGTCCTGTGTATGATGATTTTCTTAGCTGATCGGAGGGAGGAAACCCGCACCGAATTATCCAGGAGCTTCTCGTAAATGATAGCTACAATGCTCTTCAATTATGATTACAGGACACACAAGACATAAAAATCACAACAATCATATGATTTATAAATCTCCATAGTTAGATAAACCCGTATGCAAATATCTATACGAAATAATTCAATTGATGAAGAAGAGAAATCTGTCATTCATTAACTGAATAGAGTAATTGTTGTATTTTTTTTTTCAGTAATGAAATAAATAAGACATGGATCATATTAATTAAATCACATCATTCTGCAATAGACTATGATAGCTAAAGTAGTCTATAATCAATTACAAATGACATGCATAAACTTGAAACAAAAGATTGATATTATGAAAGCGAAAGCTGTAGCAGAACATCAACTTTTGTCTCAGTCTATATTAAAAATCCATAGCCTGGTTCTCCCACAAGTGAGGATTCCCTTATTACAAAAAATAATAAGTATTTAAAGGTTTTCCACAGGGTAAAACCTCCCTGTGGATGTTATCAGAACTGTTTACATAAAATCTGGGAAGATATCCCAAGTTTAACTAAACTAGGAACCTACAATAAAACTAAACACACAAATATCCCCTAGACTGTCCAACATATCCAATGCAATTCGAATGCACCTGAAAAGGGTCAAAACTAAACCAGTTAGGATGATATTTTGTTAAAGAAAATAATAAAAATCTAAATCTATAGACTAGCTACAGAATCTTGCAATTCTGTAGCTGGTCTAAATAAGACACAGAATCAGCATTGAAATCGATTGAAAATCTTTTAAAGAATTAAATTCAATTAATATCCAATAGATATTTGAAAACAAATCAATCAATTTGAAGTTGTTACACCATTTGAAGTCAAACATGATCAATATCAATCAAATGGTTACAGAGATATGTGTACTCTATTTCTTTAGTTACCACAAAATCGAATGAACAGAATCATAATCAACAGTTGTGAAATCGTTTGATATCAATTTGAAACCGATATGATCAAAACAAATCGTAGGCAATTGTTATGCTGCCTTATCAACAGGAGATACGATCGAATCCAAACAAGATCATTTTCAAATCATTATAACTGCATTGTCATAGAAAACGATTCATGCCACGAGCGGATTAACTCAGACTGGTGCGAAAATCAACTGAAATAAAATCATAACAGGATCAACTAATTGGTAACAGAATTCGTAAAAAAACCATCCGATCATTTGCTATTGCAAATTGGGCAAACAAGATCAATTGATTTTGATCAAAATCGTTCCATTCAAACGAATTATGACTGGAATTGATAGAGGTAACATATGTCGACCAATTTGTTTTGCAAATTTAAAATCAAACAGAGCAGCAACTATAATCCGAATCCAACTCATAAAACCATCTTGCCAATCCAAGATATGGGATTGATCCAATCAGAATAGGAGTGAATTGAATAGTTAAGGTTTTAACATAGTTATTATGAATTAAAACCATTCCACGATTCGGGCGCATTTTCACAGGCTTAAATGAGAGCATCCTTTTCGTAAAAATAGAGTCGTTCTTTCCAAAATGAGACCGAACATAGTTGTATTCCTATTTTTGGAAGATTACATGATAGAGCATATATTAAAAGATTGTAACAACCAAACTCAATGAAATCGTTTGCCAATCACAGCACATGAACCATAACGAAATCAAATCCAGACATGATCGTATTCTAATTTGAGCGTAAAAAACTCCCTGTTCAGAGTAGATACGAAACAAATTCAATTGAAAGCAAAACGTCAATTTCGTTAACTCAATCAGACAAACGAACAAATCAAATCCAAATGAAGACCAATCAAATCCGATAAAACTCTATCAGTGGCTAAACTGGGAATGATCGAATCATGTATCCAAAATGAAATTTCATTTATTTTAAGCAAAGCTAAATGTATACAGGATGGTTAACATTATGACTGAGTCATTTCGAATGATAGACCTATTTAAAAACAAGATTCAAATCAGTATATTAATCCTGGTCATTCACATAATGCAATTGATACGAATTTCATACCTGTATGACGAGAAGACGGCTTGGTCATGACAACTTGGAGTTGACAACGGCTGTGGCCGATTCAACATTCTTGAAAATGATGGAGCCAGTTGTCTTCTGCTTCTTATCAATTGCTTGGAGCTTGTCTCTCTGACTGGTCAATACTGCAACTTGATTTTCCAATGATTGGATTTTCGATTGGAGTATGGGAACGTCGATGTAGTATCGTTCCAAACATAAATCGCATTGGTCACAGGGCGACTGTGTGGGCTTTGAAAAAGTAGGTGAGGGCTTGATTACATTGCCAAGGGTTTCGTTAGGCAGTTTGATCCCAGGGTAGCTAGGATTATTTCTTAGGCAAGGGGGAAGATTCGAAACGAAATCATAAGGTGGCTCGGGGCATAAACCTTGTGAGTAAGGGTACTCACTGGCTAGGAAACGTTCTATGTCAGAGTCTGAATCCTCACTAAGGACTATGGGATTTTTCTCAACAGAGGGTTTAGGCTTATTCCTAGCCATTCTCGAAATAAGCCAAGCGTTCTTTTTACCCTTAGCAATAACAGTAGGGTTTTCCTTGGCCCTTTTGCTCGCAGGATTTTTTATAGCCTCGACCTTCTCTGCTACATCGTCTGGTAAGTCAATATCACGGTCGACCGAGGGTTTAGGATATGGAAGTAGGACATGGAAGGGCACGGGTGGCTGGACATTGGTTTCATTAATCACAGGCTTGTCAACCTGGATAGGGTCTGTATTATCAAGACCATTTCCATCTATCACCATGTGAACTCAAGTGATAAACAACGATAAGTTTAATTAGTCCATGGTGGAACAGGCTACTGTCGACCTTCTGCCTTTTAAACCTTTTTGACATTTTATATAGGCTACGATGGAAGTAAAAGGGCATATTCAACAGGTACCCCATAAAATTCATTAACAAACGCAGATGGTAGAGAAACACGAGTCCATATCGACCTTCACAGGTCACGAACTGTTTGACTATTATGAAAATGTCATGCCATCGTGCTTTAAGCATGGATATGGGCATACCTCTGTCACAAGAGGTGACCTTTCGGGAGACGAATAGTAGTGGCCATGGAACCTCTTCCACTTTCAAATTTTTGAACCAACGCTGGCCCATGGCAGGTAACCCTATAGCAGAACTGATAAACTTCTCATCAATTTCCAACTGGATGTCACCCACCTTGGCTCTGCAACCATCAAATGTCAGAGCGAACTGTTGTGCCACAAATAATTCAAAACCCTCAAATCTCTGCACGAAGGTGAGCCAACCATTATCCTCCAAGTCCTTCCGGGCATTGTCAAATAACAGTAAGGCTTGGCTGTCGTTCGGTTCGATTCGCACCACCGGTGCCATGGAGCCGAGCACATGGTGAACAAGCGAGGGTTTGGGTCATAGCATACACAGGAGTAGAGTGTGCGAAGGGTTACCCGAGCAAACAGAGGTAAAATAGGGAGAAGGGATAGACATTAATGTCATCGTACGAAGGTGGTGGAGCTTATCTCTGCCATGCATAATAGTTATTTCCAAAGTACAACCGTCGTCTTATAGCTGTTCTACCCATTATAGCATAGTCCAACAATCACATCACTTGGCTGACCAATGAAACCAATAGTAAGTGTATAAACCAATGCGCACAATCAACGTTATGCCAAAGTTTGAAATCATCAACATACAATTTGAAAACATTACCAAATGTTTAACCATGCGCCAATGTATTGTAACAGCTCATATCAAGAGTTTAACCAAGGTGTCAATGGGTCTTCATATAATCAACATGCCAATAGTTATGAAAATATGAACATAGGTATCACATTAAAAGATATATATGAAATATTTAAACACAACACCTAAGTATTTTAATGAAACCAATGGTCAAGTAGATCAAATAACATGCAAATCCAAATGCCAATTCATTACAAACTCAATGAAACCAAGTCACACAATCAATCCAAGAATGTCCAATGAGTATAGTTTGAAAGAGTTTTGCAAGTTGTATAATGATAAGTGAAATGTAAGCGCAATAGGCATATCGACAAGAAGGACAACGACAGTTCAAATAATGATTTTAATGTGACTTCGAAAGACCAAGTTTTCACGCTTACAGTCGTGAAAACAAAAAATGAAGGTAAATGTGCAAATGTCGCAAAAATAAAAGTGTCGTTTATTTAAAAATTACGACGAAAAATTGATGTTTGCAAAACATTGGTGTAGGCAGCTTATAGGACAATAGAAAAATGATAATTGGCTACCAACACAACCTAACTCCCAGCTCCCAAACCCTAGCACCGAGTCCTATGGAGTAACGGACCGTGACTGGGGGATATGGCAAAATCTACACCATCTGATAGGGGCTAGCTCACACCACGGTGGTCGTAGGCAATCCCAATAGAATCGGGGGTTGTTACAACAAGATTAACCCATAAATTGTGATCAGGGGCCATCCTAATAATCTCTCACTAATAATTAACTAAGCCATGATCATATTGGTGCAATCATATGAAGTCTATCGAGGGCTGGGGCTAGTCCCCTGTCTGAACTCTCCTCCGTATAGCCCCTTATGCAAACTTAAATATTAAGTTTCCCCTTAGTCTAACAAGCAACACCCATAGGTTGGCTTGCTAGCCCAACCTACAAAAAACCTTGGTGCCCCAGGGAGGTCCAGGGTTCGAATCCCATAACCAACAATTTTGCAATGAAGCCACGAACTAGTAAGAGGGTTCCATACGGTAGCCCACGTCTAGGCCACATGGCACCTCACCATTTGTCGATGCCTATGCCACATGTCAGTTTCTCATTGCACCATCTCTGCCACACGTGCCTACCACATCATCTACCTTGTCAGCACTATTTTCCCAGTCACCGTCTGCCACATGTCCCCGCATGACATGCCACATGTCATCGTACGATCATGCCACATGTCACACTTACAGTGGTGACACATGTCACTTCCATGTTGGTCCACATGTACCTTCCACATCATCAATCTGTACGCCCAGTTAGCTTACCACATCAATTGTACAGACCCTACAACATCTGTTCCAATTGTGTTGCCACCTCATCTATATGTCTGTACAACCTGTACATTCATATGCCACGTGGCACTGTACGGACTGTACAGTCAACATTTCTTTTTACCTGTTCGGAAAAACGATCAAAATGCGATATCAAGAGCATATGATGTTCATTTGATCCCATTCAAGTTGTGTTGGGTTCGTACTGATGAAGCTTACTTACATGTACTTTTTGAAGCCTTTCTGAGAAATTTTATTTTTAGGCCTTTTTGAGCCCTATCAGGCTCCTGGATATGAATCTGGATCTATAAACGATATGCCACCACTACAGAAATAAAATAAAATATATGAAGAGGAGAGTATTAATGTGGAAATAATGCCCCATCATAAAAGATATGCCACTGCAGAGATAAACAAAAAGAATGTGAGGGGGAAGAAAAAATGTGAATAAAGAAGTATCAATATGGAACAAAATCCCAAGGGCATATGTTACATAGTATTGTAAACATCACATAAATAATATATGAAAAAAAAAATGTCAAGATGATATATGAAAAAACCAAATTTTTTTTTGAAGAGTATTAATGTGGAAAGAATATTCCATCATAATGGATATGTCATTGCATAGATATATCCATTGCAGAGATATTAAAAAATGTGAGGAGGCCATTATAAGGGATATGTCATTGCAGAGATAAACAAAAAAAAAAGTGAGGTTAGTCTCAATGTGGAATGAACTCTCAACAAAGTCATATGCCATATAGCATTGTAAACATCACATAAATAATACATAAAATAAATAGAAGAATGTGAAGAAGATGATAGTATTAACATGCACTGATATATTATTGTAGAAGTCACAAAAATTACACATGAAATAAATTTTAAACAGAAAGAGAATGCTAATGTGGAATAAAAATCACATCCTAATAGATATGACACTACAGTAAGATAGCATTGTATAAATAATGTTATTAAAAAAATATAGTAAGATAGTATTGTAAACATCACATTGATAACAACTTAAAGCCATCTTTGACTCGTGGGAAAGACACAAAAACAATTGACCGTGTTATTAATGGAATTAAATGAGAGGATGTTATCACATCAAGCTAAAACTTGCACCCAAAACTAGCATATATTAATCTGGCAAAGCTTCTTTTACTGAGAAACCAAACCATCTTCATCTCACAATTAATGTATATCTATGTATCAAACAACACACAAATGAGATAAATTTCATGAAATAGACCAGAACTATGTGCATGAGAGAAAATTGTTGTTCAAGAGTGAACATCTTTATTACTATCAATTTTTAAAGTATGTTTTCTCCTTGCCTCAACACTCACTCTCATAGAAGTTGTATGGTCTTCTCTGATTTGACATGGTGTGATGAATGTAATATTCCTTTATCTACAAAGAAACACATTGTATACATATATCCAAGGTGAAAGATAATGGAATCATTTGAAATGTAATATTCCAAAATAGAGAGCCCCTAGAGAAATGGAGAATATCATAGAACCATGCAGGCCAAGGCACAACATGGACTCCAAATTAGTTTATGTTGAAAACATAAAATCTCAATGCAAAGCTCACATGCTAAAGCTCAACCACAATTCAATTTTCAACTATGGCAAATGAGAATGTGCAAAAGGGTATACACAAATGAAAATGTACGAGATAACATTCAAAGAAACAAAAACATTTTGAAATAAATGGCATGAAAAGTTGTCGGACAGATTTCACTGGAATTAAAAATCCTAATTCCAGGTGTAATTAGCAAGTGGAATTTACAAAATTGCTTACCTCCCAAATTCTTTGTTCTCTAAACGATTCACAAAAAAAAATTGTCTTCTAACGGAACAGAAAAAAACCTTAAATTTTAATCCTTACAAAACATAGATAGTGGTTTCGTCCATCACCTTTTCCTTTTATCAATATGGACATAAACTTTAGAAACCTGATACAAATGGAGAATCCTCCATGCCACCTTCGAATCTCCTGTTAAATAAGGCTCGTAGGGATCATAAAACTTCAGAGGCAACACCGATTGAATAAATAAAGAAAAAATCGACATTTAATGTAATGAACCTGAAGGAACTAACTGCAGTTTATTCTTCTTCTGAATCTGAAGATTCAAATCTTGAAGAAACTGAAATGGATCCATCGTCGCCATTCTTTCTTCTCCTCTTCCAAAGTCTGGTGATCATCTTTCAAAGTCTGGCGAGCTCTAGATTCATCTTAGTGAAAAGATGAATTTTAGGACCTCGATTAGGCTATAAATGTATGAAAATCCCACCAAAGTGTCTGCTAGAGCCTGTGAAATTAACTCCCATAAGCTATTGTTAAGCTCCTACATCTTTGGTACCTCTCGCATCGACTGCTTAAACCCTCCAACTATTTTCTCTGTGGGCATGATAGAAGGGACCAGAGCAACAAGACTTCCACATCGTCAAGGCATTCCAATCCACCATCTCTAGCCATGGCATCTACACTACAGGTGCCTTCATCGATCTAGGTGAAGTAGGTTGGGTCACAACCTGATGAAAATGCCCAGTTAAGAAGAGAATATTAAGAATGAAGATAGAAGTTAGTGAAATAAATACACATGCAAAAAGATCAGATAAAGAAAAAACATAAATGAAACCCCATGTCTGCATATAAATGAAACCCCATGTACGCATTTGATTGGTCGTCGACATATGACAAAAAATTGAAAAAAACTTCCCCTTAAAAATGCCTTCAGTGTAATAACAATAAAGTCCGCTCAATTAAAAAAATTTAAATAACTACCAAATTACATATTTAGATAATAACATTTAAATTAAAATTTACACATTAAGAAATTTTATCCTTCTCAGTGCATCCTAGTTTAATATGGATCTATGTTGGTTATTACTAAAATAATATTATAATAATAAAATAAAATAAAACACTAAAAAATAAACTCTCCCTTTTATATATAACAAATAGAAAGAGTTTATATGACAGCTTAGTCCGTGCCGAGGAATTGGAAATATGTAACAAATAAACAAACTTAATATGAATATGAAATGAGTGTTCTTTGCATTAAATCATATATATACGATGTGGTGTCAATTATCGAGTTGGGTTTTCTTTGATGGTATCAATCATTTTTTTGTGCTTCTAGAATAAAATATATCGAATAGAATTCGTTCTTCTAGAATACAATATATTGATTGTTGGTGGATTCTTTCCTGGTTCAAAAGAGTTCATAGAATCCTTCTATAGAGTGATGTCCTACCCTTTCTCCAAGAAATAATAGTCTTTTGTGCTTTAGGATTCAACAATCCTAGATCCTATTGCTATTCAAGTTATATATTTTACTTTTTAAAAAAACTTTCTCGTTTTTAAAAACATGTTTATTTTAATATAAAATATATTATTGATGAAATAATCTTGTTTTCTTGAAAATGTCTGCTTTTAGTATACATAAATAAAAAGGATTAAAGTACATATAAATGGAAATGATATATTGAAAAATTACATTTGTAACCATAAAATAACAAATGCATTTGCAATCACACAAATAGCGAGTGCATCTGTAATTGTACTTGCCACATTTGCACAAGTGGGTGTAGCAACTGGCAGTGTAACAACAGAGATGAGAACATTGTAAGTAGAAGAATACAACAAAGGAAGTGTAAGCGTTAATCTAATAGAACAAGGTAGAGGTAATGAGTTCCTAGGGTGAGACAAATGTCAGAGCTTGTAGATATTAATCAATGCACACAACGGTGATGGGCATGATGTATGTTGAAGAAAGTAGTGAAGGCGCATAAGCGGTGAGATAATAGAATGAGGGAAAGCTAATGATTTCCCAGCATGAGACAAAAGATGGAGCTTTCACATCATAGAGTGTGGGGACTGACAACTTATGAATATATTTATTAATGTAGGGATAATACCCTGAACCAATAATATAGGAGATTTTTATTTTTTATTTTTTATTTTACTTAAAATAAAAATATGTCTAAGTTAAATATTGCAAATCAACAAAAATTTTAGGTCAAAATTGGAACTTTTAGGGAGTCAAGGAGTGACTCATTTTTTATAGTCCCTTCGGTAGGTACTAAATCTCTCTCGGGTTGTTTTGTTGACATTTGTTGGTCCTCGGGTTTGTTGTTTGCATCATCTCCAGGAGTTGGAAGCACTTTCATTTTATTTAAATCCTTGACTAGTTCTTCTGAATTCAAGCCAGGAATTTGCAACTTCTATGGCATTGGTTCTATACTCTTGGGTCGTTGATTGCGAGAAGATGACCTCTCACTTAGAAATTCCTCCAATTCTTTAAGTATTTTCTTAAAAATCATTTGCACTCCCATGTTTGTGCACAAGCTGTAAATGGATGTCAATTCTCCAACATTCTTTGTTTCTCTTGAATACATTTAAAATTCCTTGACAAAATCTTAATGCTGCATGTCAAAGAATATATCATGGATAACTGCCAACCCATCACAAATATCACCATAAAGTTGAAAGCTCTCCCTAAAAATGAAATAAAGAGTAATTTGGACTAGTCGATTACTCTTTGTTGCACCTGTAGAGAGAAAATAAATGAAATGTTCCAAAACCCTTAGCCAATGGTATAACTTGTCAAAAATAATTTTCATTTTCATATCTCATATTTCCATAAGTTGAACATTGGCTAGCAGTGTTTCTTCTTTCCCACAAACTTCATAATCAATGTAACCAAATGTGTGATTATTGTATCCATTACTCCCATAATCTCCATTACCAATCTCATTATCATTGTATCCCATCCTCTGATCCCTACTATTAAATATACCATTAATCTATTTTTTATTAACAACTGAGCAATTATGACACTCATCAAGGTGTGAGGCATATGCGGGTACCCTACTATTAAATATACCATTAATCTATTTTTTATTAACAACTGAGCAATTATGACACTCATCAAGGTGTGAGGCATATGCGGGTACAAAGGCATCATCATTGCAGGCATTGGAATTTGCATCATCTCTAAAATTAGGAAAATATAGTAAACGATCACCATGCCTTGTTGCATAAATCACTTTCTCAAAACTTGGATCACCATCACACAAAAACCTATGAATAATCCCAACTTCTTTCATTGCCATTACCCAGTTGTGAGTTTTTCCTATGCATTTAGACAATCCTACTACACATGTGTTCACATAACCCATTGAATAATAAGTGAGGTGAAAAATTTATTGTACATATTTTTCATTGGTTGGAACTTCATCATCAATGGTGGCCTTCACAATTGCAAAATCTAGGTCTAAAGATCTAGTGTTTGCCATTTTTACTAGCCCAATGATTGTCTAATCCTTAATTGTCCCCATATATTTTATTAGTTTACTTGGATCCATTGCTTCCCATTTATAAGGCCTTCTGAATTATTTTGTCTTTAGTTTCTTATATTAGCTTAGGTCTTGTTTAGAATTCAATTCAATTGATATAAAAAGTATGGCAGGACCAAAACCATTTTGCATACTTATATCATATACGAAGGAAGTCTCTCTGAGTAACATTCAACTCCAATCGAACAAAGATGTCAAACTCCAATTACTAGTTAGATCTTTGTAATGTCTGAATTTTATAATTTACGCTTCTATTCATGTATAGTTGTGGCTATCCATAGCTAGAACAAAAAATGCAGTCGATAATGTAGAAAAAAATTATGAACAAGGAGGAAACCGACATCATATAAATTTGTTTACTTCGACAAAAAACACACAAAGAAAGTAAGTTGAAAGTGACCAAAGTAGACCTCCAAGCAAATAGGTTATTCATTCAATACTTGTTTCCTCAAATGTAAATCATAATGCTTCATATGAATTTGCTTCCCAAAAATTTATAAGCAGGGAAAATAGAGACATGGATGTAAATAGCTCTACTATTTTCAATAAACCAGGACTCTGTAATTGAGAAAAACACTTGAATAAGAGGTAATTAAAAAAAAATAAAAACCATCCAACAGTCTGGGAAAATGGAAACGATCTTAAATAGACGAAGCAAAGTCTAGTTATTGGTTCCCGAAGCACATACATGAAAAAAATTCTACACGATGGAGCCTAACCTTTGAAATTCCTCCAGTTTCCTCACAATACGTAGAATATATAATCAAAAGAAAATGTGCATGGTTAAACATAATTGTAAGTATGCTAAATAAAAGCTACATATATTTACTTGAAAACATTTATGGATAGGGTCATTGTTTGGTTTATATTTACCACTGGAAAATAATTTACATATCCTACAAATATCTACCAATTTTCAAAAGAAGATTAATTTCAACTTCTTATAGTTTTATAGAATATTTGCATAAGTTTTCCATAAAACACATATGCAGTGCTAGGATTTCAACGTTTTATGTATGTTTCTTTAAAGGGTCATAGACTTCACCAAATACCTCCACATCTGGAAAAAAATAAAATACTTAAAAGTATAATTATTATAAGGTGGGGGAAACATAACAAAAAACAATTAAAATAAAGAAAAATACAGAAAAGAAAAGACAACACCTTGTTAAAATATTATAATCCTTCCATAAAACGAGACAAAATGTCCAAATCTAGTGTTCCTATGATTGAACACAACAAACACATTAGGTAAAAATGTTGGCAACCTTAAGAAAAACAAGGAAAAACCTATGAATCTCTAAGGAATAAAAAAAATTCATTCAAAAAAATGCATACCTTACTAGATTGAAAAGACCTCTCCTCAAAGGATGCCAAACATCTTAAAATTTTAGAAATAATCACTCAAAGAAGAGAAAATTTTTAGAATTTCTTGCTCAGCTCAAAACACAACCAAGTCATTAAAATTCCTCATGTTTAGTTGTAAGAATCTCGAACGTTTAAATTTCTTAATGCCTAGGGTTGAAGAAGTACTAATTTTTAGAACTTTAGTATTGTTTCTTCAAAAATGCTAAATCTTAAATATTTGTTTACTATTTCGCTTGGATAAGTCCTAATATTCAAAATTTTCATGTTCTTTCCTTACACAAGAGAATACCTACAATTATTCTCCTGCTCAAGACCACACAAAAAAAAATCGCCTCCAAAAACACACAGAAAAACACAAATCTTCAAAAAAATGATACGACGAGATTAAAAAAAAAACTCTTCAAAGAGGCATCAACTGTACAACATAAGATTTGTCCTTAGACTGCGTGAGTCCTAGGTTTTGTCCCTTAGTTTCTCTGCATCACTGAATCTCGATGTTTAATTCCTCAATGTTTAAATTCAATATTAGGGAAACTGCTTTCTCCAAGGGGAGAAACAAAAGTTATAATACTTTTGATGAACATACCTTTAAAACCTTGATTTGAAGCTTGTCCTCCTAGCCGACTTTTCTTCTGACGTATTTCTGATTTTTTGCCTTAATGAGTCTAAAATTTTGACCTGTAGTACTCTGAAGTATCTTCTCTGAAATTACATAGTTCTAACGGAAATGAGGTGTGCCAAATGGAAGTTATGGTGACTTTCCCAAACCTCTCTGATTTTTGGCCTTTCCTAGAGAGAAAAATTGTACAACACACCACACGCCCAATAATGGATATTTTATTCTAAAAACCACACAAAAAATAAAACAAATTGTACACTTTCCAATTAAATTGGTCTCATGGACTTTGGATCATCTATGAATATGTTATGACTATTTTATCCAGAACACATGTTTGAGACTAGTTACAAGACTAGTCAAAAACCAAATCTTGCATAGGGTGTATATACAAAAGTGAAATGAACCAGAAGGTGAAATTTGTAGCATAGGTACCATGATATGTCTTCAAACCATCCTCCAAGTTTATCTTTCTAATTGGCTCAAAAACAAATGATAAAAAAAGTTCCAACATGAATTTCTTGAGCAAGAAAGCCCTAGGATCGATGCTCTGATACCAAATGTAATGATGCAAATGCTTAAATTGTCATAACATAACATAGGTACACACCATGTACATAATGTGATCCTAGATTACAACTCCAGTATAGATAATTTACATAGTAACTCCTTAAATAATATGAGAATATTTTCCACATAACAAATGGCATTCATTCATCACCATTCAAATGTCTACAATAATGAATACATGATCTCTATATATACCTGTTCACACCTATAGATGAGGCCCCTATATTATATGGCTGAACCTATTACCTAGATGTGATGTTGACTCCTAAATATTAACCCTAGAACCCTTTCCATGCCTTACGTTCAAGGAAGGAGTTCTCCTCCTCTTCATATCCATGCTTTCATTCTTTAGACTCCCCCTGAGTCTCTTCCAACATGAAATCATTCCAAATCCTCTTCCAATCTCATAGTTTTTCCTGACTGCAAACTCCCTTGATAGATGGTTTCTAAGACTCAGGAAGACCATTCAATTCCACATTCATGAGTTGTATATAATCAATTTTCTCCCTTATGGCTGCAAGATGATGACATACCTAAGTTATCTTGATGAAATAAATGGTAACATTTTCAAATCTAGACATATTCACATATTTGAGTTTATTTATTAATACCATCTTCGTATTCATGTTAATGTTCTAGAATAAACCTACCAATGAATCAAACATATATTTAGTCATATTCTTCTCGGATAGGGGAGGAATTTTATGATCCTTTACTGAATCCAAGATAAACCCCTCAGCTTTGATCTCCTTCTTCTAGTGAGGTGCCAAAGTTAATGGATCTGTCGATGGAATAACTGCTTTGTCCACTAACTCCCAAAGGTAAACTCCTTCAAGGCCACAATCCATTTTTATTTCCAACATAGGAAGTTGGATGCTCAACCCATTCTGTCTTCAACTCTCAAAATTAGTAATTCCATCCCTTGAAGCTCATAAACTACCTTGGAAATAACATGTTGTTGAAACTTCCCATGTACTGACCTGTATGACACTGTACATGCCTGTCACCATTGAAACCCACATATGTACGCATCTTTCCTTACTGAAACTCGTGTATGTACACACCTGTGATTACTACAACCCGCACATACATGAATGTCTGCAAAAACACCCAGGTATGTATGTGAATATTTCTTTTTCAACCCACATACAACTCCATACAACTAAAAAACCCTAGTTCTTCCTCGGTATTGTTGTTTCCCTGAAATTGAATAGTTCATTTCTGACTATTGGATATGGATCTAGTAATATATCCTTGCAAATATTCTATCAACTACTATGGATATGATATCTGGCTTCCTCTCAAACCAACTGCTCTAATGTCATGTTGAGATCCCTTACTCTGGCACCTAGGTATCTTATTATCTAGTGATTTCCTTGCTATAAATCAAATTAGCATCTCACAAAACAAAATATACTCCTCGAATATTCAACTTAAATAAAGATAGCAAGAGCAATATTGGAAACCAAAATCTCAACCACAATATACAAATATATTCTACCCATCAACTAAGCTTATAATTCAAATAATTTCAAAGCTTACAAGGGCTCATGTACCTAGAATAATGGCCAAAAGAGAAATATAGAAAACTATAGATAGTACCTACAAACCCTAGAAACTCTTTCTCTACTTTACAACCTCGATATTTCATGTGTGCATTTCCTTAATAAAACCCACATATACATAGTTGTCTCCACTGAAACCCGCATACACACATTCAAATATTGAATGTTACTCCCTACAGTGCGACTTTGATGATGTGGCTCCAATATGTTGAAACCCACTTGTGACTTCCTTCGTTATATCTTCTCCTCAACCTAATCTCTAGATGGAATTTCTTATACATGTATCCAAGATATACTTGACTTGCAGTACTTCTCCACCTATCCAAGATCTACTTGACTCACAGTCCTTCCTGATCCAACCCTTTGACCAACATTCCTTCTTTGCTCTCTATTGTTTATCAACACACAAGTGTATTTGTCCTTCACCCTATCCTTTCTTTTATAAGATTGAGTTATTAACTAACCCTAATATTCAAAGTGATTGATGGTTGAGATTACTTATCACATCAGTTCTTATCAACGATTATTATTTAATTCAGTAATGTTAATTAAAAAATTTCTCTAAGTAAAAATAAACTCACTAATAAAAGCACTTTACTTTAATAACTCCTTTAATCAAAGTAAAGTATCAAGGTAGAAGGCTTTGGGCAACTTCCACACATCTAGATAGTTAAACTTGTATAGAGATACTTTTCTGATCCTATAAACATTAACAAAGATGCCACATGGGAGACAACTACTATTCTCCAACAATTTCCCCATCTCAAGCCTTCAGAACAAGGTTGTTTTCAAGGGGGGTGGAATGTTATGGACCTAACCTTCCTAACCCCTAACCCATCATGTAGGTATAAAAATATGTTTTCTATGCAATAAAGGATGAAATTAATAAATAAGGCCCATGTAATAATGTGAACATGTCAAATGTAAGAAGACTTAATAGAAGTTTCTGATTCTAAAGAGATTTTCCTCTAGAATGTTCTTTAGAATATAGAAATAGAATAAATAGGAGTAGAAAGCATGGGAACATTTTCTCTTGAGAATTATTTTGTAATTGTGTTTTTCTTCGCTCGAGGTTTCCCCCTCAAAGAGTCAAGTGAACTTGGATTTATATAAATAAAGATATCATTTCTAGTGTTCTTGTTCTCTATATTTTTCTATATGATGATAATTTTCATAATAAATTTAGTCCTTGCTTTGCATAATACATCTCGTACCTTACATGGGATCTTTAGCATTCAATTCCGTAAGAGGTTTTGTGCACCAAGAATGGTCTTAGGGTATTTACCATGTTAAAGGAATGAAAGTAAGGTTAATAATATCTCAATGAATATTTTATGGATCCAGTCCATGAAAATGGCCTTGAAGCAACACCTAGTGCATACAAAAGGGATCTTTGGCCTCCAAGTGAGGTATCAACACCTATAGGATGTTTTACGCACTAGGATGGATCTCAAGATCTTGAGCATGGTAAAGGGAAGGAAAAATTTTAGGGGCTAAATTTCTCCCATTGGTTAATTTTCCATGATGTTTCCTAAGAAAATATTTGCCATTCTAAAACTTATTCTCCCAAATTCTATTGGACAAAATTATTTTACCTTAAAAATCGCCAAAATTTTATAAAAAATATATAAAATCCTTAAAAATTTGAATATTTTTAAAAAAATATCGCCAAACATTTATAGTTGAGATATAAAGGAACAATAAGATTCACCAAGGTTTCTACATTTCAAAATAAATTTCCATCCTTAAAATTATCCCTGGTCAAGGGAGGAAAAAAGGTGTTACAACCTGTTACCCCCATTTTGTGGGATAACTAACAAGATCTTGTCTCAAGGCCCTCAATTTGTATATACGGAGTGGAGAGAGAATACATGACCAACAATGTCCACTTGCACAGATGGAGACCCTTCTCACCACCACACACGTCAGGATTTTCAGGATGGAATCTACCGCACCCACTGGCTTCCACAAGGAAATGGGCCTTGCTCCATGAGGTACAAGTGATGTATTATGGTGACTATCATTTCAATATTTGAGCCATTTGAGTATGTTGTATCTTAGAATGATTTACATTTCATGACATATGCTTGGACATTATTCCTTTTTCCCTGTTTAACTTTGGTGGTTGGCATTGTGTCCTAGTAAGTGCTCTTCCTTAGGATGGGTTTTCTTCTAGGAACTTCCTTGAAGAGTCATCGTACCGGTCCCTCCATACTTACCACTTTCCATCATTAAATATCCCCCCATTTCCTTATCTCTTGGGATTTTAGGGTGTATTGACCCAAGAAGGGGTTGTCCCTAATTCTATGGGAAGAAGGGGCTGAGGGCCGATAGGGATTGATGTTGGCTAAAAAAGATAAAATCTTATTTATATATACCTTCCAAATTCTTCACCTAGGGATCCCCTAAGAAACAATGAAATAATTATCTATAAGAAAAGGTGGACCCACAAGAATAATGATAAAATTCTTAGGAGGTTTGTTGGAGGATAGGAGATCTCATAACGAGTCGACTATCATGATTATGGGTATCTAGTGGTATGAAATTACCATCACTGAGTCACCAAGCCAAGGTAATGACTCTCAGTTCAATGGTTGAGAGAAAGGGGGTCTCAACACGAGCCAATATTTTCATTTCCACTAGGTATTTGTGAGTGAAACTATCGTTATCTGGACACCACGCCAGGACAATGGCCTTCAACTCATATTTTAAAACATGAAATAAACAATGAATGACAATAAAATGGGCTTGGAAAAAATTCATTGCAAACGAAGGTGCCACACACCCTCTATAAAGGCACTCATGAATGAGACACTACAAACCCTTGTATGTCATGAACCCCATCATGCCCAATGAGTCTTTATCCTTAACCACTTCATCCACATTACATGTCTTATAAAAGGATCACTTGGGAAACACTCCTTGACCTAGGAAATATCTACCCAATAGGACACCTCGTCAACCCTCCCACATCCAAGCTTGGCAAGTCACATAATGTCTTTGAGCACTTACTTGTTTGATAGGGTAATATTTGATGCACATGCTTAGGTGGCTCATTTATTGATTTTATTTACTCATCATGATATTTTTACTTGAGATCCTTGGAGGGCATGGTTATTTGTCTTTGGAGGACCTAGTTGGTGGATAGTTTTGGAGGAACAATTCTATATTTGGCTTCCATGGGGCATAAATCCCACATCTTGGATGCCAGGGGCCCACATGCTAGATGAGAAGAATATACCTTTGGAGGCCTAGAATATGATTTTAGAGATATGACCTAGCCCTCACATGCCAAACGCTTTTACCAAAAGAGGCAAAACATCATCTTTTGAAGGGATGGCATCATGCTTGTAGGCTTTGAGGTGGTGATGGCTACAAATGGGATTTTTTGAAGGAAGAAACCCTTGGATCATGAATAAGAAGGTTGGATTGGAGACACATGTCCTTTGGAGGCCCAACCCTACCATCTCCAATTGAACTTTTGGCCTAAAAGTGCCAAAACATCCCTCCTAAAGGGGTGACATCACTCTTAGGGTTTTCATTTGTGCAAAAAGTATAATTTAAAGTGAATTGTTTAATATTATTTGTGTAAAGGGGAAATATTAGGGTTGTTGTCCTCTAGTCTTGTGGTTTACCCTAATATTATGTGGACAAACTATGTTAGTGACATTTTGTATAAATAGAGAGCATAAGATCTCATTTTATATCATAACTCTCCCATTTAGAGAAGGATTGGACTGAAATGTTATCTATCTTTGGCTAGTTCTCTCTCCTTTTCTCTTGTTTATGGCTATCTCTTTGGTTATTGGTTGATGGAAGTGATGTTCTACGATTGCAAGACTCTTCTTTGCTATTGTGGTGGTTTGTCTTAGTTTTTTTTTTTGAATTGGTAAGGCTTTTTACATTGTGCTATCATTTGTTATTCAAGTCAAGGATATTTTGTTGGAGCTAGGTGGTAAGTAGAAGGGCATACACCCCCACCTTAGTCTCCACTATTTTATTCTTACATGTTATTGGTTTAACAAGGGTTTTCTAAGAGAAGTATAAGGGTGTACACCCTCTTAGCCTAAACCCTAGCTAAAGATACTTGCCTTGGGGAGTAAGAGGATTTACACCCCCAAAGAGGTAGTACCTCTATAACTTTGTTTTCTTTAATTCATTAACCCAATTATTAAAGGCACTAGTCATCTACTTGTTGCATTGGATAAATAAATTGTTTCCTTGGTAAACGTGAAAATTTCAAGTTTTGAAATTGTCTCTTTGGGAAAGTGTTCCTTGAGCCTTTGTCTCAATTCAACCACAAATTCTTGTTGTTGTTACAAAACTAACCTACATCCATTAGTGTTGTAGAAAATTATCCTTCTAATGCTTAATAACTCCGAAACTAACCCTGGGATTTAACCCTAACTTCACTCTAACTCTCTACTAAGCATAGCACACCTATTGGGCTAGTAAGAGGTGGTTTCTAGTTGTTGATTTTTCTGTTGTTAAGCTTGGTTTTCCATAGCCATAAGGATGATAATATCATTGCAGTAACCTTTTGTTTCATCCTTTCTTTTTTGTGCCAAAGTTATTCCTTAATCATTTGTGAGTTGAGCTAGCTTTCGCTAGATTTGTATCTTGTTTATTTATCATATTCTTAGCACTTATATTGCATCATTTGCTACATTTATTGAGATGATATACTTCATTTATTATTGTTGCAAATAAGTTACAACAAGATTAAATTTCTTTTCCAACTAACATATTGCAAGTATCCTTGGTTTTCATTGTGTCTCGGGCAGATACTTTACTCTCAGAGGATCACTCAAGTCATTTGGTAACCCTTAAGCCTTCCCAAGACCCTTTTGCAAGTATTTCCTACAATATAGAATTGGCCTCTAAGGGCATCCATTCATACTTATCATTTTCCATCTCTTTACCCCCCAGGGTCACTGGGATTCTCCCCTTGAGGTGATTACCTCACCTCTAAAGTGATGAGGACACCTTGCTAAGGTAACAGTGGGTAGGTTCCCTCCTATTTGATGTCGATTGGTGGTTGGGTCGAGCTTTCCCAACCTACAACTTGTGCGATAACACAACCTAAAAACTTATTAGAGGGATCATGATCCATGTTGTTGCAGGTTTGAACATGGTGATATGGGAATCGCTATGTGGTTTTGCACACAACATATGGTTCTTAAGGTCTTGACCATCATCTAAGGATGATTTTAATACTTATGGACCATGCATGGTGTCCAAATTCACCACACAATCCCTATAAAGGAAATCTTTGCACCACATATGTAATATGAACACTATTTGAAGGTTTAGCATGCTAACCATTGGTATGAAGGCCCTAGCCATGGTCCAACGATGAACACTATTGTCTCAAGTCCTAAAAGAATATTTTAGAGCTCATGTACCATGCAAGAGGCCTTATACAGAAAATATTCAACAAATAAATATAATAAGAGCAGCATTGTGAAATTGTATGCCATAGGGATGAGTTTTGAAGCATTGAAGATGGACAACAAGAAGTTCATCTCTTCTTTAGGAGGAAATCCTATTTATCAAGAGGAAAATACCATTTCAACATTTCAATATACATAACGTACTCTTTTTTTGAAGGAAAATTCAATCTCAACCTAAAGAGTACTTCATCTACTTATCTTATCATTTACTCGAAAATATGTAAAGCTCCTTTCCTCTAAATCAATCTGATCAATGCGACAACACCTCAACTCGTGCCTCTAGTAAAAACAAACATCTATTTTGAATGTGTTTATATGTATATACGTTTTTTTCTCTTATATTCATCATTATGGAACTTTCTGGTATATATGCTTTCTTTCTCTTGTATTTGTGGTTATGAAATTTTCTAAATAGAGGAGAACCCCTAAACTTGGGATCTATTGGAATCTAGGGGTTCATTTGTTTGCCTTCACAAAAGAATGGGAGAGGTCACCACTAATTTTAATCTCCGTTTTCTGTGTCTCTCTTTAATTATCTTTTAACGTGAGCTAGAATTGCTTACGTGGCATACGTTGGGCGACCATAACAAATACTTATGCGGGCGTTTTATTTCTAAAAAGGTAACGCTGCGAAATAAAAATAATTGAGTATGTGAGGATCTTAATGGCAACTTTGTCTTGGACAATATCTTCGGATTCAAGACAACAATGACGACGTGGTCGTTGGCACGACGACACGTTTCAGAATTTGGGGATAAGACGAACCGTCCACCTTACAAAGACGTGTGCAAATCGTTGTTTTATAAATTAGCACAGCTTCAAACTCGTGGTTGGTGAACGTTGAAAGGTTTCTGCTGGTTTAGAAAATGAAAAGCGGATTTACATCTCTCTACTCTGTAACAAAACCTTAATCTTGGTTAATGACTTAGACTTGGCAATCAACTAACCACCATAGTAAAATTTAAATAAAATCAAGTACTAAGAATATTCTATCAGTATTTAATCTTGTTCATACAAAACTGATTAAGCACTAAAAACCTATTAAATGTCCCCATTGTCAATAGGTGTACGCCTTTCTGCCTAATTATTAATTATGGCCTCTAATCCCCTTACGGTTCCAATTGTCTATTTCTAAACCTAAACGTTTTAGGTTTTTGATTTTGGTCTTTTTATAGATATTATTCATAGTGAAATTAGGTTTTGGATTTTTTCTATGGATATTATTAGTTTAATTTTGTTTGAAATTTGGTTAGAAATGGTTGGATATGAAGATTTGAATGGTTAAATTTGTATTATCCAAATGTGCTACTTATTTTTCAACATACTAAATCTATTTATACATTTAAAAATACAATTTAAACAATAGAAAATTAAAATTTTGGCTAAATTTATATAATTTGATGACCAAAATAATAAAAAAAGTTGATACAATGCCTCTCTTTTCTTTAATAATAGTAAGTTCAAATCTTGCATTAAAAAAGAGTGAAAAGTGAATCGTCAGCAATAAGATTATTGAAGAGTGAATCGTCTTTGAATCTTCTTATTTGAAGTTAACAACAAAATCTAAATTTGCTTGCAGCAATTAGAGTTGGTAGTCATTTTTTTACAATTGTGTATCAACTGGCACAATCACATTATAGGGGTGGTTGGTAAACATCTAGATCTTATCAATTATTTTATAATAAAAAAGCAATATTAAGATTTCATATTAGAGCTAAGGTCATTAGTGTTAAACACTAATGACTTTAAATCTAATATAAAACTCTAATCTTACCTATTTATTATAAAATAATTGATATGACTCATAAACATTTAACAACTACTTTTATAATATGTTTGTGCTAATTTTGATAAAACAATTATTTCTTTATAATATATTATATATATGCAATTTCTATATATTATAATTATATATTATATTTCCAATTTAATTTATACCCTAATCCTAATAATTTATATAACCCTAACCCTAATAATTAGGGTAACTCTAAAACTAATATTTGGTTCCAACATTCTATGTGCTTAGTTTTTAGTTTTTCTTTTATGTAAAGCAAATATATAATAACTAATATGGAATCAATCATATGCAGTCATATACTTGATGTCCAACCTGTGAATAGTGAAGAATAATAATGACTTGGCGGATGGGCTTGCATTGCCAACCATTGCCATATTTTAGTTTTTATATAATAACTATGATTGAAACTTTCCATTTTGAATTTTTTATATTCTTCAATTCTAAAGTACATTCACTTTATTATCGATACAGGCGGTTCAGAGTGTAAAATCTGTTGGCAATGTGGTTCAAGCTTGGTGTGGAAATGGTCATTAACAACGCTGAAATATTGTGGCTCGATTTGTCTTTCTGTGGTGCTATTTGAGAATTTGAGAATCGATATGTTGTAGTCGGTCGACCATAACCAAAAGGAAAAAAATTATCCCGTTGCAATATGATTTGAAAACATTTTATGATGTTTTATGCTGAGGATAAGACAATTTTTCAATCTCATTTCTATTAATATTAAAAAAACACAATTCATTGAAAATAATATTACAAAAATTCATCCTCAGGGAAAAGTTATCGACTTGTTCTTACCATAGCCATCTGGATTCTGTACTATATCCATAATTACATTTTCCATATCGAAGAAGATTATATTGAAACCTTATTCTTACCACCAGGATTGTGTACTATATCCATAATTACATTTTACATATTGATGAAGATTATATTGAAACCTTAAAATTTTTATTTCAACCTACCGACATAGATGTACCTCAGAGCAAAATTATACATGCCAGAGGCCCTAACCCCACGACCACGAATTTTATTGAATTCACATTATACATATGTTGCACAATCATAAATGCACCCAATGTTGTGACCCAATGCTCTGTTTATGAAGCTGAGCCGTCACAGTTTTGTTTATGGTGTTGAGTCGTCACTCCGTCCATGTGTAATTTTTCTTTTGGCCTATCATTGCATGGGGTTAATCTTAAACGCCTCCAATGTATGTACGTGATATCTTGATTCTTAAAAACAATTAATTAATGAAAAGTTTGTCACATTTTTAAAATAAAACAAAATGAAACTTCAGTCATATTTCACACTCGACATATTTCACTATTAAATTAATAACAATTAAATGAATTTTTTTTATTATTAAATTAATAATAATTAAATTATTAAATTAATAACAATTAAATGATTTTTTTAGCTAATTATTTATATGTGGCAATCAAGTAATTTACATAGTAAATTTTTAATATGATTAAATAAATATGATGGAAGTATTTCAATTTTTTCAAAACAATTGCATTGTGATGGAAGTATTTCAATTTTTTAAGTTTTTATTTTTTATTGTTTGTTTGAAGAGTTTTTCCATTGTGATGAAAGTATTTCAATTTTTTAAGTTTTTATTGTTTATTGTTTTTTTAAGAGTTTTGTTTAATAAAATTGGAATTATTAATTTTAGTGATTAAAATTACAGGGTATGTTTGGGATTTTTAATTTTATTAAATTAATTTATGTATAAAAAAATAATTTGACAATATAAAATTACAATTTCATTAAGTTTAATAATTTCAGTTTCATTGCACCATTCTAATTTTCACAATAAGGGTCAATGTTGTTATTATCTCCACACCATCTCGATTTGAATGTAATATGTGCATCATTTCGAAGGGCTGGGAGGAGAGAATGAAATAGTTGGATATTGTATGTACTGAGTTTTGTCGACACAGTTTAGATAATATTTGGTTTATATTGTGGTAGATTATATGTCAATAAGGATAGATGCATGTCGATCCGAATGGAACGAGACGGAAGCCAATGCGGCTAGGGTCCAAACCCTAGCCGCCACCAGTCTGATCTTCGTTTGCAGGGGCTCTGAGCGTCTTTCGCAGTTGCCGATCAAGGTTTTCATAGATCTCCCACCGTTCTCTCTGAATATAGGACGTGATTCGGCGGTTCCAGCGCCCCCCTCCTGCGTGCACGCGATCTGGAGGAGTGGTAGCCGCTGGTGGTCGCCGCCCGGCCAAGATGGCTTCAAATCCGATTGCTGAAACCGAAGAAGATCTCTTGGAAGCATTTAAAGCTATAGTCCGTTCGACAGGACCATCCAAGCCTGCTCTTTCGACTAATTTTGTTAAGAAGATAGAGGAAATCCCTTCTCTGGGGCTATCTCCAGAGGAGCCCTGCAACATCGCCCTCTCTCTGGCAGAAAACGCCCTCATCGGAAAGTTCACCGGGCTATGGCCCAGCCCCAAAACGGTGGAGGCATGGATTAAGGAACGTTGGATGCCGCTTATACAGGGAAG
>JASDQU010438800.1:123725-137499 GCA_032191745.1 Picea mariana | reverse complement strand
ATATATATATATATATATATATATATATATATATATATATATATATATATATATATATATATATATATATATATATATATATATATATATATATCAAATGAAACGTTAAGTATATATATCTATATATATCAAATGCAATGTTAAGTATATATATCTATATATATCAAATGAAATGTTAAGTATATATATCCTTAATGTAAAATTAGAAGTAAATAAAATATTAAAAATGTTTTTTATTTATATATTTGTGTTTGCTTATATTTATTTCTTTTTTTTCATTTACATTTTAAATGTGTATTTCTTTCCTTTATGACTTTTTACTTAGATTTAGTAGGTTTTTGTGTTTAAAATAAAATGGCTTCCAAGCATACCACATCAAATTTGTCTTGGTATTACACAAGAATATATAACTAACAATTCCAATTTTAATTAGACAAATTTGTCTTGGTATTACGTAAGAAAATATAATTAACAATTCCAATTTTAATTGGACAAAGTTGTCATGGTATTAAATAAGAAGACATGACTAACAATTTCAATTGGATAAATTTGTCTTCGTATTATACAAGAATACACAAATAATAATTCCAATTCCAATTGGACAAATTGTCATCCAATTGTTCCCACAATTCTCTTCCAATAGCACAAAATTGTCAATGAATTAAACAACAAGACAAAAAGAACAAAAAACTTATTTGTCCTTGATAATTTTGTGTGTAGATCTAGGGATTGTTTGAGTTTTTGAGATAGATGAGGTTGAGGAGTGTGTTTGACACATAAAAATGTCTAGCAGGAATGCACACACGTTCCTAGAAAGCATGCACACTAAAGCGTGAGCACGTTCTAGGAGCATGCATGTGTTCCTGCAAGGTAGGGATGAGCATCAAGCACACTCAACTCAAGTCGCAAGAGCGTCTGCATGCTCTTAATGCAATGGATATAACACTTATTGTAGACCAAACAACTTTATGAATAAAGATGTATAGGGTTTTGAGGAAAACTAGGACCTAAGGGCTTAATATTGAAAGTGTTTTGAAGCATAGAGAAATGGTTAGAACACCAAAATGTGGGTGCAATTGTTGTGGGGCCTTTAACAAGAGGTACATGCATAGTGCACTTAGGGCTGGGCTGTGGAGAAGGTTAAGGGTCAAGTATAGGTTATGCTAGGCTTAGATGGAGCTAGGGGGGTCTAGGTCATGGTCTAGGTCATACTTACTATTTTCAGTTGAGTTTTTTAGTGTGTGATTATTCTATGATAAAAGTATCAGAAGGAAATAATTATCATAAAAAAAAACCATAAAATTCAATATGATGTCGGAGCTTTTAGAGTCTTTTTCCAAAGCTAGTTAAAATCTTTCAGTGCCAGATATGGTAGATTTTCTTTGGATCATTTATTTTTTGCAATCGTACTATAGTGGTCACGCACGTCCTGTGCACATAGAGAGACCACGGTTGTGGCCCCGAGTGACCTATGCACATAGGGAGACCACATTCCTTTTGGTCCAAATTTGCCTAATTTCTAGGTGCGGTCACCTTAAGGGTGTGAGGTTCAAAGAGTCTGACATTGAGATCAATAGTGAGGAGAAAGATACTTTGAAGGATACATGTACATATCTCTCTATCCCAATTGTTCATCCATCATACTATAAGGAGGAGTCAGCAGAGCCAACAGAGCCAGTGGATATATCTGTATATGTTGCAGTGACTAGGAAGAGGCCAACATGGATTCATGACACTTTGTAGGATGCAGAGAGGCATGCAACTCCCACTGGTACTTCCAGGGAAAGCAAATGACCTTAGAGGTTCTTGATTTATATGGAATTGTTGAGTCACATCATTGATTTTGAACCTTCTAGTTATAAGGAGGAAGGAGACCAACATGTTTGGAAGCATGCCATGATGGAAGAGTATCAATCCATCATGAAGAATGATGTGTGGGAGATTGTGCCCAGACCTGAGGGGACGTCAATGGTGACTTCCAAATGGATATAGAAGATCAGGATGCAACATCGAGAAGACATTCTCCTAGATTAGTCATACAGATTTGATCAAGAAAAAATGATACATTCACTCACAGAGATTTGCTAGTGTTGAATGGCCCAGGTGAATTCTTTCTCCTTAGTCATGTTGTTTTGACTAGGAGTGATAAACACTCGAGATGCTAGATGTTAGTTGATGTTTAAACATTGATAAAAAAATCTACCATATTCTTCATGCCTATTTGACCAAGGGAAAATGAAACATTCACTCATGGGGCTTTGCTAGTGGTGAATGACCTGGGTGTAGTCTTTCTCTTTAGTCATGCTGATTTGACTAGGAATGATAAAGACTCGAGATGTCACATGCTAGTTGATGTTTCAACATCAGGAAGCCATTCTCCCATATTGGTCATGCCGATTTTACCAAGGGAAATGATACATTCCCTCACGGGGCTTTGTTAGTGGTTAATGGACCAGGTGTAGTCTTTATTTTTAGTCATGATGATTTGACTAGGAGTGATAAAGACATCAGATGCTAGATGCTATCACATGCAGACCCAGAGTGAGCATGATATCAAAGAGAGTCGATTGGCTCAAAGGGAGAGTTGCAAAAGGAGTTCACTCTTAGGTTTAGGTGGGAGAGAGACATCTCCCAGGACTTATAGACAAGTGTCATGAATTTAGGGTGAAGTTTTTATACATCAGATACAAGATTTGTGTGATGCAGAATGTCTCCTTGCCGAGAGGGAGTGTGAATGTTTCAACATCGGGTAGACATTCTCCCAGATTGGTCATGTTGAATTGACCAAGAGAGAACGATACATAAACATAAATATAATAAATAAATATATAAATCTATATATATTTACATTATATTATCAATAGAGAAATAATATATTTATAATATAATGTATAAATAAATAACTATTAAATAATAAAAATTAATACATCATAATGAAAAAGCATGTCTTATCCAAAACACCTATCTATTAATGAAAGGGCACCCCTGTGTGGGTATATATGGCCCTCATTCTCATTGCATCACATCATATAATATCATCATATACAATATATACTTACAACTAAGGTTTTCATTGTGTAATTATTCTAAGGAAATAATCATAAGGAAACAATTATCATGGTCATCGTATAGGACTAGGTGATGGTTTATGTCTATCTCTAGATCTATGTCATGGTCTAGGTCATGATCTAGGTCTAGCTCTAGGTCTATGTCATGGTATACATCAAGGTCATCATATAGGTCTAAGTCATGGTATAGGTATTTCCATGTCTAGGTATTGCTATGTAATGTTCCTAATATGAAGCCCATTTGTAATTGTACATATAGGTTGGTGAGTCATTCGTACCAATTGTAAATGTAAATTTACATATAGGCTAGTGATTCGTTGGCACCAAGTTTTCGTTTTGCACGCACCTAAGTAGTGGGCGAGGATTTGTATAAAAGAAAAGGTGCACACATTTCACAATGGTACACACACTTTTGTAAGTGCACGAGGATTACCTTGAAGCATGCATTAAACTAAGTTATATATGTGTGTGTGTGTGTGTGTGTGTGTGTGTGTGTGGGAGAAGAGCCTGCGTGGTTATGGGGCTAGTTAGCTAGGATGAAAATAGGTCAGTGAACCTATCCTTGTAAAATGTAAATACACTCAAGTTATTAATAATATCACATCATTGTGGATAGACATATCAGATGAAAAGAGATAGGGGGATAAAATCCACCGAAAAAAAGGGAAATGTGGGGGCTAAGACAAGGGGGCTTAAGTCCAAGGGAATATTTTATTAATATTTTTGGAATGTGTAATATATGGATAATTATTTGTCCTAAGTTCCTAAGGGATGGGAATGAGTCACCATGTGGCCAAATCTAATTCTGAAGGTGACAAGTGTCCATTTTAAGGGATGCAATATATATCGATAGAATTAGTGTTTTTTGGGCGAGAAAAATCATTCATCTCATTTTTTAATCATTCATATCGAAACTCCTCTAGAGGGATCTAGAACTAAATGCCATTGTATAACCCCGTGCTTCAGAAAAAACGGCTTATGGTCGAAGAGGTGGGTTGTTAGGACCATGATCATTCCCTCTAGGTGAGAGATTTGGTGTGGAAGAGGAAGGTTTCTAGAACCATGAGAATTCTCTCGAGGCCATATATTTATTAACATTCAGATACATGTTGTCAGGCCCATGAGCATTCTCTCCAGGGTAGAGTTTTTGGGGAATTATTCCATGGTGCATTGGGAATTAGTTGTGGTGCTCTAAGACTTCTTGTCTGGCTTATTGTTGAAGCCCTTGAAAGGAAGTGGGGAAATTGAAGTAATGTTGATCAGAGAAGGGGCACACTTCTTGTGGTGGGACAAACATGTGGCGAATGAGAGACTGTATTCTAGTTGCAGTAGTTGGGCACCTTGGACTGAACCATTCTATTGATTATCATACCTTAGCCTAGACTTAGGAATAATTTTTCCCTAGTGGAGTTTAAGCTTCAACTCGGGGGTGACCTGTTGCTGAAATTATATGAGTAACAGAGTCTATGGCTGGGAGAAATGTTTAAGCTCTGTGCCCAGTTGGTGAATTTTCATAAAAGTTAAATGTCCTTTTTGTCCTTGTCTCATTTACTATGTCTTTAACTATCTATGCTTAATATGGGTTTATTTCATGTATGATTTTTTATATGATCAATTGTTGTTATTTTGTATAATGCTTCTTTCACATGTAAGTGTGGTGTTGGTATTCAATATTTGTAGTTGTAAATGAAGAGTATGTAAAATTTTGTTAGTTATTCATGTTAACTTAACCTTATAATAATGGTCATGAGTCTTTAAGATGAGGTTAGAATGGCCATGCATACAGGGAAATACTTCATGTACATAAGAGGATGGATTCACTTGTGAGCACAGGGAAGAAGTCCATGTGCACAAAGAGAACATAATTTGCATGTGACACTAGAATGGTTGCGTGCACAGTAGTGATCATGTATTAGAGTAGAGTACATGTATAGTAATGTTGTGTGCTCAATATGATTGTGCGCACATTTATATTGTGTTACTTCCACTGTTATAAGTTCTGTCAAAAGAGGAGTGTTTGTGTGGCACGACCCAACTTGGGGTCAAGCACGTTACTTCAAGTATTTATATACATACTAATGTTGCATAGGAGAATATTCGCACTAGATTTTGGAGTAGTGTTTCTCGGTAGTAAGATGGGTAACATTAAAAAAATTGTATTAGATCGCGGTAATGTTAGATTTTGGTATTAGAGCATTTTTTAGTGCTAGTAATTGGGTACGTTACGTATTGGTATCAGAGCCTAATAACCTTACAAATTGGTATCAGAATGTGATAACGTTAAATTTTAGTATCATAGCTCTGGTTTTGAAACCAAGCCTACATGTGTCGAGTATCTACTTAAGGTAAAAATTTAGACTGGTAAGTAGACAAATTTTAAATTACAACATGACCATAGTGCACCTAAAATAAGAATGTGCAAGTGTGCACACTAAATATTTGATCTTGCAGGGTGGAACACTGGGGCATGGGAATTTTTAATGAGGTGTGGGAGTGGGCACTAAAAATTTGGGGCTGTGTGGAGAAAAACTTGTGGTGCATGCGTAATACTTATACATGATGTATATGTTAAATATTGACATCAGACATTGGTATGTGTTGAATAACAGTTCATGCTCATGATTTTGAAAGAAGAAAACAGAGTAAAAGGGTATTTGGATGAATTCCAAATGACGATGATATACTGTGAAAAACTCATAGTTGTGTAAGGAAGTGTTCAATGACAAATTTTTCTACAAAGGAGTCCAATTATTCACCTATAAATTTTGGAATTGGATGCTAAAATCATCCAAAAAAAAATCAGAAGAAAGGATTCTAACAAAATGGTGCGGAGTTTTTAGGAAGTTGAATTCATCTAATAAGTCCTATGTCCTACACATTTTGCAAACTCAACAATGATTATAGTAGGATAGAATCAATGAAGAAATTAAAAAAACATGGAAGATGGAAACAAAACTTATAGCCTTGATGCTGAATTCGGGGATTTGTATGTCGGTTTGGGTATTGATGGTACATAATCCATGGAGGAGCGCATAAAATAGGTAGAAACCATAAAGGGATTGCAAAAATATGTCCAAATATATAAAGATGATAATATCAAGTTGATGCAAATCCTGGACATAATAAAAAATAAAATGGACAAGGATACAGAGTCAAGTAGGTTAAGAAGTCACAAGTGTCATTATGAAAGAAGAAAAACACGAAGGGCTCAAAGGAATCATCCCCACTCACCAAAGAATTCATTTATGAAAGTGCACAATAGCTCAAGTCCATCTTCTGTCAGAAAGCATAAGAGAAGGACTATTGTGGACGAGCTACAGGGAGATATGAATAAGATCAATCCTCCTAATTTTTATGGTGAGACTTGGCTACTGAGCATGACAAAGTACTTCCAACTGTATAATTACTCTCCATAGGAAGAAGGGAATTTTTTCGTCTATCATCTAAAAAGAAAATAATCAATGTGGTGGGATCAGTTCATGCAAGAGAAAAAGATTGATGAAAACAAGGTTACTTAGAGGGAGTTCAATAGGTTTATCAAAATAAATACTTGACCAAGTGATACTATGAAAAGAAACTGAAGGATTTCTTTGAACTCAATATTGGAAGTATGACAATAGATGAGTAGAAAAGAATATTCTTAGAGTTGTTGAAATATGTTGCATTCATCAAGGATGATAAAGTTAAAATTCATAGGTACCTAAGTGGAATTCCATCATTTATCAGTGACATGATCTACAATATAATGACCCCGAGACATTGGAGGAAAACATAAAGCATTCTAAATGTCTTTATGATCAACATAGGGGAAGACTGACTTTCCAAAAGGATTGCGAAGACAAGATGAAAAATAAGGTCAAATAGGGGAAGAAGAAGAATAAGAAACCATTTTTTAGAAATAATTCCCAAGGACAACCAACTCCCAAGGATCCCACTAATGATGAAATTGTGGGGAAAAAACCAAGGAAAAAACCTATTCAATTTTCAATGTTGGGATTGTGGCAGAGATCATATGTACATATATTTCCTTCAAAGAGGTGAAAAAGTGAGGACTGTGCACATTGTACAACAAATTGTGAATTTTGAAGACATGGGCAGAAATGTACCTAGGATTTATGAAGCCCTGGATAACAAGTAAGCTTAGTTTCATTCGGACATGATTGAAGTGGAAGGTAAGATTAATGAACAACCCATTTCTATTATAATTGATTCAAGATCTATTCATAGTTATCTAGATCCTAATATGGTGGAAATATTCTAATTTCCAAGAAGCAAGCTTGGACAACCTTGGTTGGTCTAGTTAGCCACAGGGAAAAAAATGAAAATTAATGAGATGGTTAAGACATATTCAATGGAAATGAATGGAATTCACAAAAAAATGAAGAATACAATACCTTTGGGCTCTTATGATTTCCTCATTGGTATGGATTGGTTGGACAAAAATCATATTGATCTAGACTATTACAATAATGAATTTACTTTCTTAGATGAGGAAGTAAACTTAAGAATAGTTCAAGGAATTCCAAGAGATGTAACTATAAGAGAAATTTCAACCTTGCAATTAAAGAAAATATATAGGAGAGGATGTCAAGTATTTGAATCGCACATGGAGGATGCATCTAAGGATAAAGTTCCAAATGTGGAAGAATATGCAGTACTGAACGAATTTGAGGATGTCTTTAAAGAGATATCGAGATTTCCACTGAAAAGAGATATTGATTTCTCTATAAATATGATGTCAGGAGCACCTCCTATATCCAAGGATCCTTATAGGATGAGTACATCGGAGTTGAAGGAATTACATATGAACTTGAAGATATTCTGAACAAGGGGTATATACACCCAAGTGTGTCATCTTGGGGGTGCCCTAGTATTGTTCGTGAAGAATAAGGATGGTATGTTTAGACTTTGCATCGACTTAAGGTAGTTGAATAAAGTAACAGTAAATAAAAAGTATCATTTGCCAAGGATATATGACCTCTTTGATCAGTTGAGGGGTGAAAATACATTTTCGAAGATTGATCTCATATCTGGATATCACCAAGTGAGAATTGAATAAAAATACAATAGAAATACTACCTTCAAAACAAGGTACAGACATTATGATTTCACAGTGGTTTCATTTGGGTTGTCAAATACACCAAATGTCTTCATGTGTTTGATTAACAATATTTTACTAGAATACTTAGATATGTTTTTCATTCTATTTCTGGATGACATACTTATTTACTCAAAGTATGACGAAGAACATGAGAAACAATTGAGGATGGTGTTGCAAGTATTGAGATAACATTAGTCGTATGAAAATATGAGCAAGTGCTTATTATACTAGAGGAAGATTTGTTATTTGGCTCATATTATTTCTAAGGAAGGAATAACTGTGGATCTGAAAAAGATAAAGTCCATTGAGAAATGGTCAACACCAAGAAATGTCACAGAGGTGAATTCCTTCATGGGACTTGCAGGGTACTAAAAAAGGTTTATATAAGGATTCTCAAATATTTCTCACCCAATTACGTCCTTGCAAAATAAATGTGTGTTATTTGAATGGACTCTAGATTGTGTAAGGATTTTTCAGCTCTTGAAGAGTTTGTTGAAAATTACGACAATTTTGATATTTGATGATCCTAATGAAGAATTTATTGTGTGCAAAAATGCATGCAAGGAAAGTCTCAGCGGATTCCTTAGTCAAAATGTGCATGTGGTGTGATACAAATAAAGAAAATTAAAAGAGCATGAAAGGGACTATGTTACTCATGACTTAGAACTAAAAGACATAGTGCATGCCTTGAATATGTGGATGCACTATCTCATTTTTAAAATATTTGACCTGAGAACATACCATAGTGGTCTAAAGTATTTGTTTGGATAGCCAAGTTTAGATTCCAGGCAATGGAGGTGGTTAGAATTCCTAAATGAGTATGAGTATGACTTTGAAATAAATCATATCAAGGGAAATACCAATGAGAAAAGAAAATACAAATGATCACATCGACAACAAAAAAATTTATATTCCCAAAAAAACACGCTATATAATTCTCACCTTCCCACAAAGTATCGTCTAGAACACTTTCATCGACAAGGGTAGAGTTATTTTCCAACCTTTCATGCACACAACAACCCAAACAACCATTTAGACCAACAATTCCCTCACACTCCCAATAATTTTGACCAATGCCAATGAATAGGGATAAAAATGACAACACCCAATTTAACCATCAAGCATAGAGGAAATTTTAATGATCACAATCTATCCAACATCGCCTTGACTTTCCCACACAACACCAAAAAAAAAAAACATCGAGGATGAGGGAGATAGCCACATAGAAGCATCTATCATCCCTGCATGAATGCAACATGACAACCAATTTTAAACTCCATCAACACCCTCATAACTCTCACACAACATCGATAAACACTGATGAGTAGGAAAGACGATGCGAACACCCAACAAAAGTCAAAAACCTTAGAGAAAATACTAGTGAGCACATACATAATCAAAAGGAAAATTTCTAGTTGTAGCGCATAATCAAGGTTGCATATGGGAAGAAAGTAAGGTAATATAGTGATAACATGGATAAGAATAATTGGAATACACCAAGTTCAGAGTATCGCATAATGGAGAAGGTTTGAAAAATGGTCATCCATTGAATGAGGCGCATTCCATGGATGTGCCTCGAGGAAGGTGGAGTACAAAACTTATTTTTTGAAGGTGGAAAAACCTATCATAACTCAATTGTCAAGTAGAAATGAGGAAAAATGTGGTTTTATACTATCTTTGAATCTGGGTTGACTCATCACTATTTTTCAAGGAAAACCATGCCACTTGAATTGACCTGTTGGTCGTATAAAAGGGGAAAACTTTCGCTCCTTTCAAATGCCTCTAGGTCTTTGGTAGTTCACCTATTTCCTTATGTTTGATGAAGACAATATCTTAGCCAATTGTAATTACTTTTAAGTCCTACTCCAAGAGAAAAATACAATTTCTTCAAGGGATTGTTATCAATGAGGCTATATTAGTGGGGTCATAACATTCAAGTAACATCTAGCCTTAACGCCATACAAAAAATGATATAAAACTCCTATCACCCAATACTACCACCTTTGATATATATATATATATATATATATATATATATATATATATATATATATATATATATATATATATATATATATATATATATATATATATATGAAAAACCATCTTGTGACTCTAACTCTAAATGGAATTCCAAATAAACCTAATTAACACTTCTTTTGAATCACTTCAATATTTTAAAATTTATATTTTAAATCATTGGAATTTTCCGAACAAAATTACAATATGAAAAACAAAAAATTTAAATATGATCTCTACAAATTATTTCAAACGATATATGTAAGGTTGAAGTTCATTTAAAGACATTTTCTTCGTGATTTATGTAGCTAAATTTCTCTTTGCTTAGAAAAGATGTATGATATACAAGGATTAAAACAATGCTTATGGTGAATAAAGTTTCTAGATTTCTTGAGAAATATTTGATCTTACAAAATTCTATGCAATATCTTCCAAGTTTCATTCAATCAAGAGGTCAACAGATAATGAAGTATATGCACGCAAAATCCCACCGACTAGATTAAGTTAAATATAATCTATGGTCAGTGATAAAATTGAAAATGAAAATAAAATCCCACTTCCTAGCTTTAGATAAACAAATTTTGTTGTCAGTAGACAGACTGCAACATTTATAAAAGGTCAAAATTGGAAGAAAAATTCATACGTTGAATTAGAATATGGAATTTGTCTCCCTGTAGTCCTTGAGCATCAACTCTTTAATTTTGAGAGGCATCACTTCAATCACTAACATGATCTACGAACTGTTAAGACGATTGTTATGGAGGTCATGTATCCTTTCCCTGCGTTAGCTATAGAATGAAAAAAACATGGAACATGGTATCAAAATGAAAAATTGTTGCAATGAAGCTTTTGAAAAATATTGAATGGTCGCAATAGAGAAAATTGAAATAGAATTAAAAGGTGTTGTACTTAAATTACATATCCTATGTCAATCAACATGATGAGGAGATGGTGAGACTGACTGAAGACATAATAGAGGGTGAACTGTTGTTGGAACACTATGTATAACATGGCATTGGAAACCATGCACTAATCAAATAATTGGCTTAATCCAATGATTGGATTAGTGAACTTAGTACATGGTCATTGAGTTAATAGACTTAGTGCATGGTAGATAGTACTTCCCATGAGATGAATTCTACTTCCTTGAATCTCATGCCCCATCCCATCTATCTAATAAAATCAAAGGCTAGTCAAGGAATGATGACCAGTAATTCATTTACATTCATGCCCTAATAAAGACTATTGTCAATGTTCCTTGGCATGTATGTCATTTATCATCATCAATTCGTCGAAGTGCATTCCCTAATAAATATTTTTGTCGACAAAGATTGTTTGTAGTGTATGTCATTTCTCATCACCAAAGATCTCATCCATACCATCCATGCATGTTATCTTTCATCGCCAACTCTCTCCTCCATATCATGGCATCCATACTCACACTGATTCATATTATGTCTCGTCCCTCACACCTTTATCCATGTTCCTTGGAATTGCTTGTAGTGTATGTCATTTATCATCAACAAAGATCTCCTCCATACCATCCATGCCTATTATCTATCATTGTCAAGTCTTCCATCCATACCATGGGATCCATGCTCACAATGTGTCTTATTTTGTCTCATTCCTCACACCTTTCTCCACAAGAGTAGTCCATCTATTAGAATTTTTTACTTCTGAACATTTGCAGTCCCTCTGTCATCTAGTGAGCTCTACTTCCTCCATGTTCACACCTCATTCTTCTTATATAAATTGTTTTTAGTGCACCTGGATGTAATTCCTATGAACTTCCCATATGTATGTCATTTATCGTTGATGATGCTCTCCTCCATATAATGGATACATATCATCTATAAGCATCAATGCTCTCCCCATACCATGGCATTCAAGGTCGGCAAGTACATCGATTCACATCATGTCTCATTTCTCACTCCTTTTTCCATAGCATGTCATCCATCCTCAATAGTAGGGATACAATTGTTGATTATTTGGATTGGTTTTCATTGATGTCAACCCTTGAAGAAAGTCTGTTCGTGAATTTCGGTAGCACAAAGGTTTGGGTAATGTACCTAACTTTGTTTGATCTATAATGGTATGCATTTTAATATATTTAAAGGTAATAATACTCTATATGGATAATACATGTCATGTCATTTTTGGTGGTATGTGGAATGCCACATAAATCATCACAGTTAGAGAGTTATGGCCATGTGAAGTTGGAGAACTCTCATGAGTCATCTAGAAGCCCTAAAAGGTCAAAGTAGTCAAAGGGGTTGCAAAGAAGAAATTATTTAAATAATAAACTGAAGTGATGAGTGTAGTATAAGTCAAAGTGGATACAAAATAAATTATTTAAATAATAAATTTAATGGAGAAATTACTAAGTGGACAAGTGGTTAGAAGTGGGTTAGCCATAAAATAAGGAACGTGGTTTAAGATGACTAGAAGGTAACCCCTTGAGGAAGCTACATAAAATTATAAATAAGAGGAAATAATCTCTCATTTTAATTACACTTTAGCATATAGAATATATACAAGTGATTGAGGTAACCAAAGGATATATAAGGTGAATTTCAGAGTGAAGGTGAAGTAAAGAAGGATGAAATTCAAGGGAGGATAAATTCTTTTGGTGATGCTTTCTAAGGTATGTTATTTAAAGTTCATCTCACCATTTTCACAATAACATTTTTTATAGAATGATTCATACCGTGAAATATAGATTCCATTGAGGAAACATACCCAAGTAGTTGTGATAAATATTTCATCTTGTGGTTCATTGAATTTTTGGAGTTACACTATGTGGGAAATAACATTTGTGGCTAGTCCTGAAACTAGTCTAAAACGGGTGTTTCAGGTAAAAACGTCATAACTTCTTCATAATAGATCCAAATTCAGTGAGACAAAATGAATTGGTTAGAGTACAATACATAGTATTTTGTGTACCATTTTCACATCCATAAAAATAATATTCCATGCGGGGCATGCTCTACAACTTCACTCTCTAGAATAAGCCATAATTCAATAAGGTATGACATTTTTGTTATAACGCCTTTTTTGAGAGGTTCCAAGAAGTGAAACCTGGAGGAATTGCATAAAATAAACTGATGAACATTGTGAACTATTTTAAGATCTTTCTTCATTACAGATACATAGTTATGATTATTTCAAGTTAGGGTTGTTGACTAATCCAAAGTTAGTCATGTGAGACTAATGTAAAGCTTGATGAAAATGCTAGTCTCTTGTTGTTAAAGTTAAGGAAGGTTTGTGTTAGGACCATATATTGTACCCTTTTTGCCCATATTTTTTGCCATTGTTATACCCTTCATCACCTATATTTAGACTTATATTATCATTCCACTTGATCATTCCAAGGTACATAACGTCCTTTCTCATTACTACACATTTAATTTTTTTTGCATGATATTTTACATCACTCTTGTACTTAACCATTGATTAGAAGTGCATAAGTGTCTATATCTGCAGAATAGTATTCAAGACTGATGCTGAAACACAGAACTATCCAAGTTGATGCTGAAACACGGAAGCTGCTACACAGTCCGAGGATGCACATGCTGAAACACGGAGC